>JAAKFY010000012.1:2742133-2757133 GCA_011823955.1 Dissostichus mawsoni
CGTCTCTCTCCGAACACTTTCTGTTTTGTCGTGTCGAGATCTCGGCATGAGGAGGAAATTGGAAGCAGCACTCTCCTTTCATCTCTCCACCTCCCCACTGACTCAAATTAGGAACACCACACACACACACACACACCACACACACCACACACACACACACACACACACACACACACACACACACACACACAGTTACCGCTAGACTCGCCTTTTCTCAGGCAGAAGAATGTCCCAGTTTGACCTCCATCTCTTCCATGCGTTCATATTCATCTTTATAATACTCAGAGGTGGGAAGTAGTGGAGTACAAATACTTTGTTACTGTACTTAAGTACATTTTTCTGGTATCAGTACTTTACTCCACTACTTATTTTCTGTCCACTTTTTACTTTGACTTCTTACATTTTGAACCCAAATACCTGAACTTTCTACTTCTTACATGTTGAACTCAATACCTGTACTTTCTACTTCTTACATGTTGAACCCAAATACCTGTACTTTCTACTTCTTACATGTTGAACTCAAATACCTGTACTTTCTACTTCTTCCATGTTGAACCCAAATACCTGTACTTTCTACTTCTTTCATGTTGAACTCAAATACCTGTACTTTCTACTTCTTACACTTTGAACCCAAATACCTGTACTTTCTACTTCTTACATGTTGAACCCAAATACCTGTACTTTCTACTTCTTTCATGTTGAACTCAAATACCTGTACTTTCTACTTCTTACATGTTGAACCAAATACCTGTACTTTCTACTTCTTACATGTTGAACCCAAATACCTGTACTTTCTACTTCTTACATGTTGAACTCAAATACCTGTACTTTCTACTTCTTACACTTTGAACCCAAATACCTGTACTTTCTACTTCTTACATGTTGAACTCAAATACCTGTACTTTCTACTTCTTCCATGTTGAACCCAAATACCTGTACTTTCTACTTCTTTCATGTTGAATCAATACCTGTACTTTCTACTTCTTACACTTTGAACCCAAATACCTGTACTTTCTACTTCTTACATGTTGAACCCAAATACCTGTACTTTCTACTTCTTTCATGTTGAACTCAAATACCTGTACTTTCTACTTCTTACATGTTGAACCCAAATACCTGTACTTTCTACTTCTTCCATGTTGAACCCAAATACCAGTACTTTCTACTTCTTACATGTTGAACCCAAATACCTGTACTTTCTACTTCTTACATGTTGAACCCAAATACCTGTACTTTCTACTTCTTACATGTTGAACCCAAATACCTGTACTTTCTACTTCTTACATGTTGAACCCAAATACCTGTACTTTCTACTTCTTACATGTTGAACCCAAATACCTGTACTTTCTACTTCTTACATGTTGAACCCAAATACCTGTACTTTCTACTTCTTCATGTTGAACCCAAATACCTGTACTTTCTACTTCTTACATGTTGAACCCAAATACCTGTACTTTCTACTTCTTACATGTTGAACCCAAATACCTGTACTTTCTACTTCTTCATGTTGAACCAAATACCTGTACTTTCTACTTCTTCCATGTTGAACCCAAATACCTGTACTTTCTACTTCTTCCATGTTCCAAACAGGCTGGTTCCTTTAGTCTGAATGTGTGTTTGGTGGCGTGATCATTATTATTTAGAGTCATTGCGTGCCTATTGATTTGAACACGATCCGTGTATCCATCATTTCCTGGTCTTCTCTAAAGAAGAGGGACCAATGAAACGTTGTCATGTTGCCGTTGTTCAGCATGGAAACATTCATTAGCTAACAATGACATTATTGTTCTATTAATATAAAGGGAGGTCAGGTACTCTTTAAAACAGCTGCTAGTTATGGGTACTTTTTACTGAAGTACATTTCAAAGCCTCTTTACTTTCTTGAGTAAAGAAGTTTAGTCAGTACTTCTACTTTCCAGAGTATTTTTAAACACGAGTATCTGTACTTCTACTTGAGTAAAGGATGTTGTACTTCTACTTGAGTAAAGGATGTGTGTACTTCTACTTGAGTAAAGGATGTGTGTACTTCTACTTGAGTAAAGGATGTGTGTACTTCTACTTGAGTAAAGGATGTGTGTACTTCTACTTGAGTAAAGGATGTGTGTACTTCTACTTGAGTAAAGGATGTGTGTACTTCTACTTGAGTAAAGGATGTGTGTACTTCTACTTGAGTAAAGGATGTGTGTACTTCTACTTGAGTAAAGGATGTGTGTACTTCTACTTGAGTAAAGGATGTGTGTACTTCTACTTGAGTAAAGGATGTGTGTACTTCTACTTGAGTAAAGGATGTGTGTACTTCTACTTGAGTAAAGGATGTGTGTACTTCTACTTGAGTAAAGGATGTGTGTACTTCTACTTGAGTAAAGGATGTGTGTACTTCTACTTGAGTAAAGGATGTGTGTACTTCTACTTGAGTAAAGGATGTGTACTTCTACTTGAGTAAAGGATGTGTGTACTTCTACTTGAGTAAAGGATGTGTGTACTTCTACTGAGTAAAGGATGTGTACTTCTACTTGAGTAAAGGATGTGTGTACTTCTACTTGAGTAAAGGTGTGTACTTCTACTTGAGTAAAGATGTGTGTACTTCTACCATCTCTGTACATACTGCTGCACAGACCAGTACTGAAGATGACACGTTCTGCATGTAAACAGAAGTTTATAGGAGTGTTTTGTGTTCAAAGCGTCTCTGCGGGGGATTTGGAGGAAGGCGTTTGCTCGGATCATAAAAGCATAACTGGAGGCATCACAGTGAACACAGAGGACACCTCCCCTCTGCGAGGACACTCCAATCAAAGAAAACAAAGAGACGACAACCTGCTGGAGTTTAATAGGATTTGAGTCAGCAGCTTTTTTACAAATGCATTTCCTCTTAATGTCTGACAGTCAGATAGCGAGGCAGGCAGGGTAGCCCAGATACTGAAACACCTGCAACTGCAGAGGAAATAACACTCTTTATCCTGCACTACTTTTACTTTACACACACATATTTATTTACTGAATTAAATTATTGACACTGTCGACCAATAAATAACAACAAAATCAAAATAATTTGACCCTATAGATTTAAAACTATGTCGTTATGGAAGTCATTCGTATTATTAAAAGGAGCCACTGTTTGAAAAGAGGAGATATGTTTTTAATACTTCAAATGAAAAGTTCACACAGCGTAAAAACCTCATTATCCCTAAAAACCAGAGCTTTTTAAAGAAATCTAAACTGGTGTTAAATCATACATTTTGAAGGACTTTAAACCTATTTTCTGTACCTTGACTCCATCATTTGAACCCAAACCAACTCTCTCTCTGAACCGTACTGCGTCCCTTTAAAACACAGATTTATTTTTGCTCAGCATCAACACATTTACTTTGATGTTCAGAACAAAGCCCGTAATCCGCCGAGCAACCTGTTTCCTGGAGGCTTCAGCAAGTAATCAAACGCTTCTCTCTGTTTCAGTCACTCACTGTTACACCTCAGAAAACCCATCGTTTTCAATATTTGATACATGTTAGCATTAGCTGATACCATGTTAGCATTAGCTGATACACATGTTAGCATTAGCTGATACACATGTTAGCATTAGCTGATACACATGTTAGCATTAACTGATACACATGTTAGCATTAGCTCATACCATGTTAGCATTAGCTGATACACATGTTAGCATTAGCTGATACACATGTTAGCATTAGCTGATACACAGGTTTTGGCATTAGCTGATACACATGTTAGCATTAGCTGAACACATGTTAGCATTAGCTGATACACATGTTAGCATTAGCTGATACACATGTTAGCATTAACTGATACACATGTTTTAGCATTAGTTGACACACATGTGTTAGCATTAGCTGATACACATGATAGCATTAGCTGATACACATGTTAGCATTAACTGATACATGTTTTAGCATTAGCTGATACACATGTTAGCATTAGCTGATACACAGGTTTTGGCATTAGCTGATACACATGTTAGCATTAGCTGAACACATGTTAGCATTAGCTGATACACATGTTAGCATTAGCTGATACACATGTTAGCATTAACTGATACACATGTTTTAGCATTAGTTGATACACATGTGTTAGCATTAGCTGATACACATGATAGCATTAGCTGATACACATGTTTTAGCATTAGCTCATACACATGTTAGCATTAGCTGATAGACATGTTAGCATTAGCTGATACACATGTGTTAGCATTAGCTCATACACATGTTAGCATTAGCTGATACACATGTTAGCATTAGCTCATACACATGTTAGCATTAGCTCATACACATGTTAGCATTAGCTGATGGGGGCGTGGTCTAAGTTCTAAATAAACGTTGATTGATTGATTGATTGATTGATTGATTGATTGATTGACCTTAAGGCCTACATATGAGGCCCTAAACTGCTCCTGTATGAAATGCACACAATGATGCCACCAAATCAGACAATACAAATTGAAAGTATGACAAATAGAACCTTCTTTTTGATAGTAAAACTAAACTAAATTCATTGACATCTTAAATAATTAATAAATACACACATTTCTTTCACAATATCCAACAAAAATCCACATTGCTCTGAACACTTACTAAAGAACAGTAAAAAGCAATTAGTAGTGACTTTATCCTTTCCTTTAAACCAGGGGTGGGGAACCTCCGAAAAATAAATGTGCCTCCAGGTCTGTTTCATCTGGTGTTGAGAGGAATCCATAGATCTCTCCATGTTGCTCTCAAAGTGCAGCAGATTGATGCTTTTAACTTCAACATTTAAAACAAATCTTCCCGGAGGAGCTTAGGACCCCCTAGAGGAGGTGAGGACCCCCTAGAGGAGGTGAGGTCCCCCCTAGAGGAGGTGAGGGTCCCCCCTAGAGGAGGTTAGGACCCCCCTAGAGGAGGTGAGGTCCCCCCTAGAGGAGGTTAGGACCCCCCTAGAGGATGAGGACCCCCCTAGAGGAGGTGAGGTCCCCCTAGAGGAGGTTAGGACCCCCCTAGAGGAGGTGAGGTCCCCCTAGAGGAGCTTAGGACCCCCCTAGAGGAGGTTAGGTCCCCCCTAGAGGAGGTTAGGACCCCCCTAGAGGAGGTGAGGTCCCCCCTAGAGGAGGTGAGGACCCCCCTAGAGGAGGTGAGGTCCCCCTAGAGGAGGTTAGGACCCCCCTAGAGGAGGTGAGGTCCCCCCTAGAGGAGGTGAGGTCCCCCCTAGAGGAGGTTACCCCCCTAGAGGAGGTGAGGTCCCCCCTAGAGGAGGTTAGACCCCCCTAGAGGAGGTTAGGTCCCACCTAGAGGAGGTGAGGACCCCCCTAGAGGAGGTGAGGTCCCCCTAGAGGAGGTTAGGTCCCCCCCCACTTAAATCATGTTCACATGGATAGGAAAACTAAATACATTTGCACCCATCTTGTGTCCATGTCTCTCTGTGTGGTGGTCATGCCACACCGTGCACGTGCATGCGCGAGTCATGGTGAGATCTCTGGATTCAGAGGTTGCGTTTTCTTTGCACAGCATGAAAGAAAGGAGAAATGAATGGGCTGTGATTTGAGTTTTTCTAAGCAGAGGTTGAGTTCAATCATTTGTACGGCCTCGGAGGATGTTGACAAATTGAAATGGCCCTTGAGAGGAAAAGGTTCCCCACCCCTGATTTAAACCATGCTTTGTATTGTTTCAGGCGTACTAGAATATCTTAAATGTGTATGTGGAAATCTCAGTTCATTTGTAAGGCTGCAAGATTATGGAAAACATTTAACCATCACCACGTTCCGTGATATTATGACTGATCATAACTCTGTTTTATGCACACACGTACATTTAGCATGGTTTAAGAAACGGCCCAATTTAAAGGTCCCCTATTATACTGTTTCTCATCAATATATCACAGGTCTCAGATATATCCAGAGCCTGTCTCTGATTGGCTGAAACACCAAACAGATCATTGCAGCATTACCCATAATCCCCTCTGTTTCAGCCCTGTTTCCAAAGTGCTGATTCTCTGTCTGTTACTTTAGATGAAAATAAGGAGCCCCCCCCCACGCGCCCTCTGATACCCCTTTCACACCAAGGCTTCCCGTTCTAGCTCCTCTAGAGCTTTTCTGGTTCGGCCGGTTCTTCGGTTCAGCTCCCGCTCTGTTCACACCGCTCAGAGCCCGAGTGGTGCTGCGTCATCGCGTCATCGCGTCATCGTTTGCGTGCCTGCTTCATAAAGCCAAACCGCGCGGAAACCCCTCACATCGACAACAACAACAATGGCCGATTGTATTGAAGCGCTAACTCGTTTTGCTCTGTCGAAACGAAATGGAAGGTTGGTTGCTGATTGGCTAACGGTTACACAAGACAAAACATCGTTATGACATCACAAAGTGGCCAAAATCTGATCAGCTCATTTTCAGACAGGTTTTTATAGAAATGGATCAGGAGAAAAAGAGAGAGAATCTTTGTTCCTGAAACTTTCAGAGTCTCTTTACACAGAGGGGACACATGTTGATGTAGAAGAGACATGAAGAAGAGGGACACTGTTGATGAAGAAGACATGAAGAAGAGGGGACACATGTTGATGTAGAAGAGACATGAAGAAGAGGGGACACATGTTGATGTAGAAGAGACATGGAGAAGAGGGGACACATGTTGATGTAGAAGAGACATGAAGAAGAGGGGACACATGTTGATGAAGAAGAGACATGAAGAAGAGGGGACACATGTTGATGAGAAGAGACATGAAGAAGAGGGGACACATGTTGATGTAGAAGAGACATGAAGAAGAGGGGACACATGTTGATGTAGAAGAGACATGAAGAAGAGGGGACACATGTTGATGTAGAAGAGACATGGAAAGAGGGACACATGTTGATGTAGAAGAGACATGAAGAAGAGGGGACACATGTTGATGTAGAAGAGACATGGAGAAGAGGGGACACATGTTGATGTAGAAGAGACATGAAGAAGAGGGGACACATGTTGATGAGAAGAGACATGAAGAAGAGGGGACACATGTTGATGTAGAAGAGACATGAAGAAGAGGGGACACATGTTGATGTAGAAGAGACATGGAGAAGAGGGGACACATGTTGATGTAGAAGAGACATGGAGAAGAGGGGACACATGTTGATGTAGAAGAGACATGGAGAAGAGGGGCACATGTTGATGTAGAAGAGACATGAAGAAGAGGGGACACATGTTGATGTAGAAGAGACATGAAGAAGAGGGGACACATGTTGATGTAGAAGACATGGAGAAGAGGGGACACATGTTGATGTAGAAGAGACATGAAGAAGGGGACACATGTTGATGAAGAGAGACATGAAGAGAGGGACACATGTTGATGTAGAAGAGACATGAAGAAGAGGGGACACATGTTGATGTAGAAGAGACATGAAGAAGAGGGGACACATGTTGATGTAGAAGAGACATGAAGAAGAGGGGACACATGTTGATGTAGAAGAGACATGAGAAGAGGGGACACATGTTGATGTAGAAGAGACATGAAGAAGAGGGGACACATGTTGATGTAGAAGAGACATGAAGAAGAGGGGACACATGTTGATGTAGAAGAGACATGAAGAAGAGGGGACACATGTTGATGTAGAAGAGACATGAAGAAGAGGGGACACATGTTGATGTAGAAGAGACATGAAGAAGTGGATTTTGTATAATTGGTGACCTTTAACTCCTAATTATATGCATTAGAATTGCAAAAATACATGTTGCAAATAGGAATTGATGCACTTTGTAAAGTTTCTGTGGCAAAACATTTTAAATAAGGTTTTTATTAATACAATGGCCCAAAAGCAGCATGACCAGTGACACGTAGAATACATATGTTTCCATTGTTCTATTGCGCTTCCGTCTAAAATCATACCTCTTGCAGACTTTGTATATCAGATGTTTTGCAGGTGGGAACCCTCCAGGTGAGGCGGCTGAGAGGAGCTGCGTCTCATGTTGAGCATCACGCAGGAAGGAACTCTGCATTCACTGCTTCCAGGGATGAGAGGATAGGACTTGAGAGAATAGGACTTGAGAGAATAGGACTTGAGAGAATAGGACTTGAGAGATAGGACTTGAGAGAATAGGACTTGAGAGAATAGGACTTGTCAGAGAATAGGACTTGAGAGAATAGGACTTGAGAGAATAGGACTTGTCAGAGAATAGGACTTGAGAGAATAGGACTTGTCAGAGAATAGGACTTGAGACAATAGGACTTGAGAGAATAGGACTTGAGAGAATAGGACTTGAGAGAATAGGACTTGAGAGAATAGGATTTGAGAGAATAGGACTTGAGAGAATAGGACTTGAGAGAATAGGACTTGTCAGAGAATAGGACTTGAGAGAATAGGACTTGAGAGAATAGGACTTGAGAGAATAGGATTTGAGAGAATAGGACTTGAGAGAATAGGACTTGTCAGAGAATAGGACTTGAGAGAATAGGACTTGAGAGAATAGGATTTGAGAGAATAGGACTTGAGAGAATAGGACTTGAGAGAATAGGACTTGTCAGAGAATAGGACTTGAGAATAGGACTTGTCAGAGAATAGGACTTGAGAGAATAGGACTTGAGAGAATAGGACTTGTCAGAGAATAGGACTTGAGAGAATAGGACTTGAGAGAATAGGACTTGTCAGAGAATAGGACTTGAGAGAATAGGACTTGTCAGAGAATAGGACTTGAGACAATAGGACTTGAGAGAATAGGACTTGAGAGAATAGGACTTGAGAGAATAGGACTTGAGAGAATAGGACTTGAGAGAATAGGACTTGTCAGAGAATAGGACTTGAGAGAATAGGACTTGAGAGAATAGGACTTGTCAGAGAATAGGACTTGAGAGAATAGGACTTGTCAAGAATAGGACTTGAGAGAATAGGACTTGTCAGAGAATAGGACTTGAGACAATAGGACTTGAGAGAATAGGACTTGAGAGAATAGGACTTGAGAGAATAGGACTTGAGAGAATAGGATTTGAGAGAATAGGACTTGAGAGAATAGGACTTGAGAGAATAGGACTTGTCAGAGAATAGGACTTGAGAGAATAGGACTTGAGAGAATAGGACTTGAGAGAATAGGATTTGAGAGAATAGGACTTGAGAGAATAGGACTTGTCAGAGAATAGGACTTGAGAGAATAGGACTTGAGAGAATAGGATTTGAGAGAATAGGACTTGAGAGAATAGGACTTGAGAGAATAGGACTTGTCAGAGAATAGGACTTGAGAGAATAGGACTTGTCAGAGAATAGGACTTGAGAGAATAGGACTTGAGAGAATAGGACTTGTCAGAGAATAGGACTTGAGAGAATAGGACTTGAGAGAATAGGACTTGTCAGAGAATAGGACTTGAGAGAATAGGACTTGTCAGAGAATAGGACTTGAGACAATAGGACTTGAGAGAATAGGACTTGAGAGAATAGGACTTGAGAGAATAGGACTTGAGAGAATAGGACTTGAGAGAATAGGACTTGAGAGAATAGGACTGTCAGAGAATAGGACTTGAGAGAATAGGACTTGAGAGAATAGGACTTGTCAGAGAATAGGACTTGAGAGAATAGGACTTGTCAGAGAATAGGACTTGAGACAATAGGACTTGAGAGAATAGGACTTGAGAGAATAGGACTTGAGAGAATAGGACTTGAGAGAATAGGATTTGAGAGAATAGGACTTTGAGAGAATAGGACTTGAGAGAATAGGACTTGTCAGAGAATAGGACTTGAGAGAATAGGACTTGAGAGAATAGGACTTGAGAGAATAGGATTTGAGAGAATAGGACTTGAGAGAATAGGACTTGTCAGAGAATAGGACTTGAGAGAATAGGACTTGAGAGAATAGGATTTGAGAGAATAGGACTTGAGAGAATAGGACTTGAGAGAATAGGAC
This sequence comes from Dissostichus mawsoni, assembly GCA_011823955.1. Classification (NCBI taxonomy): domain Eukaryota; kingdom Metazoa; phylum Chordata; class Actinopteri; order Perciformes; family Nototheniidae; genus Dissostichus; species Dissostichus mawsoni. The sequence continues at coordinate 2,751,976 of JAAKFY010000012.1, forward strand.
TTGTCAGAGAATAGGACTTGAGAGAATAGGACTTGTCAGAGAATAGGACTTGAGAGAATAGGACTTGTCAGAGAATAGGACTTGAGAGAATAGGACTTGAGAGAATAGGACTTGAGAGAATAGGATTTGAGAGAATAGGACTTGAGAGAATAGGACTTGAGAGAATAGGACTTGTCAGAGAATAGGACTTGAGACAATAGGACTTGTCAGAGAATAGGACTTGAGAGAATAGGACTTGTCAGAGAATAGGACTTGAGAGAATAGGACTTGAGAGAATAGGACTTGAGAGAATAGATTTGAGAGAATAGGACTTGAGAGAATAGGACTTGAGAGAATAGGACTTGTCAGAGAATAGGACTTGAGAGAATAGGACTTGAGAGAATAGGACTTGAGAGAATAGGATTTGAGAGAATAGGACTTGAGAGAATAGGACTTGTCAGAGAATAGGACTTGAGAGAATAGGACTTGAGAGAATAGGATTTGAGAGAATAGGACTTGAGAGAATAGGACTTGTCAGAGAATAGGACTTGAGAGAATAGGACTTAAGAGAATAGGACTTGTCAGAGAATAGGACTTGAGAGAATAGGATTTGAGAGAATAGGACTTGAGAGAATAGGATTTGAGAGAATAGGACTTGAGAGAATAGGACTTGAGAGAATAGGATTTGAGAGAATAGGACTTGAGAGAATAGGACTTGAGAGGATAGGACTTGAGAGAATAGGACTTGAGAGAATAGGACTTGAGAGAATAGGATTTGAGAGAATAGACTTGAGAGAATAGGACTTGAGAGAATAGGACTTGAGAGAATAGGATTTGAGAGAATAGGACTTGAGAGAATAGGACTTGAGAGAATAGGATTTGAGAGAATAGGATTTGAGAGAATAGGACTTGAGAGAATAGGACTTGTCAGAGAATAGGACTTGAGATAATAGGACTTAAGAGAATAGGACTTGTCAGAGAATAGGACTTGAGAGAATAGGATTTGAGAGAATAGGACTTGAGAGAATAGGACTTGAGAGGATAGGACTTGAGAGAATAGGACTTGAGAGAATAGGACTTGAGAGAATAGGATTTGAGAGAATAGGACTTGAGAGAATAGGACTTGAGAGAATAGGACTTGAGAGAATAGGATTTGAGAGAATAGGACTTGAGAGAATAGGATTTGAGAGAATAGGACTTGAGAGAATAGGACTTGTCAGAGAATAGGATTGAGAGAATAGGACTTAAGAGAATAGGACTTGTCAGAGAATGGACTTGAAAGAATAGGATTTGAGAGAATAGGACTTGAGAGAATAGGACTTGAGAGAATAGGACTTGAGAGAATAGGACTTGTCAGAGAATAGGACTTGAGAGAATAGGACTTGAGAGAATAGGACTTGTCAGAGAATAGGACTTGAGAGAATAGGACTTGAGAGAATAGGACATGTCAGAGAATAGGACTTGAGAGAATAGGATTTGAGAGAATAGGACTTGAGAGAATAGGACTTGAGAGAATAGGACTTGAGAGAATAGGACTTGTCAGAGAATAGGACTTGAGAGGATAGGACTTGAGAGAATAGGACTTGTCAGAGAATAGGACTTGAGAGAATAGGATTTGAGAGAATAGGACTTGAGAGAATAGGACTTGAGAGAATAGGACTTGTCAGAGAATAGGACTTGAGAGAATAGGACTTGTCAGAGAATAGGACTTGTCAGAGAATAGGACTTGTCAAAGAATAGGACTTGAGAGAATAGGACTTGTCAGAGAATAGGACTTGAGAGGATAGGACTTGTCAGAGAATAGGACTTGAGAGAATAGGACTTGTCAGAGAATAGGACTTGTCAGAGAATAGGACTTGTCAGAGAATAGGACTTGAGAGAATAGGACTTGAGAGAATAGGACTTGAGAGAATAGGATTGGAGAATAGGACTTGAGAGAATAGACTTGAGAGAATAGGACTTGAGAGAATAGGACTTTGAGAGAATAGGACTTGAGAGAATAGGACTTGAGAGAATAGGACTTGAGAGAATAGGACTTGAGAGAATAGGACTTGTCAGAGAATAGGACTTGAGAGAATAGGACTTGAGAGAATAGGACTTGTCAGAGAATAGGACTTGAGAGAATAGATTGAGAGAATAGGACTTGAGAGAATAGGACTTGAGAGAATAGGACTTGAGAGAATAGGACTTGAGAGAATAGGACTTGAGAGAATAGGACTTGAGAGAATAGGACTTGTCAGGAGAATAGGACTTGAGAGAATAGGACTTGAGAGAATAGGACATGTCAGAGATATAGGATTTGGAGAATAGGACTTGAGAGAATAGGACATGTCAGAGAATAGGACTTGAGAGAATAGGATTTGAGAGAATAGGACTTGAGAGAATAGGACTTGAGAGAATAGGACTTGAGAGAATAGGACTTGTCAGAGAATAGGACTTGTCAGAGAATAGGACTTGAGAGGATAGGACTTGAGAGAATAGGACTTGTCAGAGAATAGGACTTGAGAGAATAGGATTTGAGAGAATAGGACTTGAGAGAATAGGACTTGAGAGAATAGGACTTGTCAGAGAATAGGACTTGTCAGAGAATAGGACTTGAGAGATTAGGACTTGAGAGAATAGGACTTGTCAGAGAATAGGACTTGTCAGAGAATAGGACTTGAGAGGATAGGACTTGAGAGAATAGACTTGTCAGAGAATAGGACTTGTCAGAGAATAGGACTTGAGAGAATAGGACTTGTCAGAGGATAGACTTGTCAGAGATAGGACTTGTCAGAGGATAGGACTTGTCAGAGAATAGGACTTGTCAGAGAATAGGACTTGTCAGAGAATAGGACTTGAGAGAATAGGACTTGTCAGAGGATAGGACTTGTCAGAGAATAGGACTTGTCAGAGAATAGGACTTGAGAGAATAGGACTTGAGAGGATAGGACTAGAGAGAATAGGACTTGAGAGGATAGACTTGAGAGAATAGGACTTGTCAGAGAATAGGACTTGTCAGAGAATAGGACTTGAGAGAATAGGACTTGTCAGAGGATAGGACTTGTCAGAGAATAGGACTTGTCAGAGGATAGACTTGTCAGAGAATAGGACTTGTCAGAGGATAGGACTTGAGAGAATAGGACTTGAGAGGATAGGACTTGAGAGAATAGGACCTGAGAGGATAGGACTTGAGAGAATAGGACTTGTCAGAGAATAGGACTTGTCAGAGAATAGGACTTGAGAGAATAGGACTTGTCAGAGGATAGGACTTGTCAGAGAATAGGACTTGTCAGAGGATAGGACTTGTCAGAGAATAGGACTAGTCAGAGGATAGGACTTGTCAGAGAATAGGAATTGTCAGAGGATAGGACTTGTCAGAGAATAGGACTTGTCAGAGGATAGGACTTGTCAGAGAATAGGACTTGTCAGAGGATAGGACTTGTCAGAAATAGGACTTGTCAGAGAATAGGACTTGTCAGAGAATAGGACTCGAGAGAATAGGACTTGTCAGAGGATAGGACTTGTCAGAGAATAGGACTTGTCAGAGAATAGGACTTGAGAGAATAGGACTGAGAGGATAGGACTTGAGAGAATAGGACTTGAGAGGATAGGACTTGAGAGAATAGGACTTGTCAGAAATAGGACTTGTCAGAGAATAGGACTTGAGAGAATAGGACTTGTCAGAGGATAGGACTTGTCAGAGAATAGGACTTGTCAGAGGATAGGACTTGTCAGAGAATAGGACTTGTCAGAGGATAGGACTTGAGAGAATAGGACTTGAGAGGATAGGACTTGAGAGAATAGGACTTGAGAAGATAGGACTTGAGAGAATAGGACTTGTCAAGAGAATAGGACTTGTCAGAGAATAGGACTTGAGAGAATAGGACTTGTCAGAGGATAGGACTTGTCAGAGAATAGGACTTGTCAGAGGATAGGACTTGTCAGAGAATAGGACTTGTCAGAGGATAGGACTTGTCAGAGAATAGGACTTGTCAGAGAATAGGACTTGTCAGAGGATAGGACTTGTCAGAGAATAGGACTTGTCAGAGAATAGGACTTGAGAGAATAGGACTTGTCAGAGGATAGGACTGTCAGAGAATAGGACTTGTCAGAGGATAGGACTTGTCAGAAATAGGACTTGTCAGAGAATAGGACTTGAGAGAATAGGACTTGTCAGAGGATAGACTTGTCAGAGAATAGGACTTGTCAGAGAATAGGACTTGAGAGAATAGTACTTGAGAGGATAGGACTTGAGAGATAGGACTTGAGAGGATAGGACTTGAGAGAATAGGACTTGTCAGAGAATAGGACTGTCAGAGAATAGGACTTGAGAGAATAAGACTTGTCAGAGGATAGGACTTGTCAGAGAATATGACTTGTCAGGATAGGACTTGTCAGAGAATAGGACTTGTCAGAGAATGGACTTGTCAGAGAATAGGACTTGAGAGAATAGGACTTGAGAGAATAGGACTTGTCAGAGAATAGGACTTGTCAGAGAATAGGACTTGTCAGAGGATAGGACTTGTCAGAGAATAGGACTTGAGAGAATAGGACTTGAGAGAATAGGACTTGAGAGAATAGGACTTGTCAGAGGATAGGACTTTCAGAGAATAGGACTTGTCAGAGAATAGAGGACTTGAGAGAATAGGACTTGAGAGGATAGGACTTGAGAGAATAGGACTTGAAGGATAGACTTGAGAGAATAGGACTTGTCAGAGAATAGGACTTGTCAGAGAATAGGACTTGAGAGAATAGGACTTGTCAGAGGATAGGACTTGTCAGAGAATAGGACTTGTCAGAGGATAGGACTTGTCAGAGAATAGGACTTGTCAGAGGATAGGACTTGAGAGAATAGGACTTGAGAGGATAGGACTTGAGAGAATAGGACTTGAGAAGATAGGACTTGAGAGAATAGACTTGTCAAGAATAGGACTTGTCAGAGAATAGGACTGAGAGAATAGGACTTGTCAGAGGATAGGACTTGTCAGAGAATAGGACTTGTCAGAGGAGAGGGACTTGTCAGAGAATAGGACTTGTCAGAGGATAGGACTTGTCAGAGAATAGGACTTGTCAGAGAATAGGACTTGTCAGAGGATAGGACTTGTCAGAGAATAGGACTTGTCAGAGAATAGGACTTGAGAGAATAGGACTTGTCAGAGGATAGGCTTGTCAGAGATAGGACTTGTCAGAGATAGGA
>JAAKFY010000012.1:2762133-2764633 GCA_011823955.1 Dissostichus mawsoni
TCCGTATACTTGCGATCAAATAATTAATTACAGAGCCAAATTTGTGAATTTAATCTCCATAAAATCCACCTTTTTTAAACATGTTTTCTTAAATTAAGTACATTTCCCCCTGGCTGTTACCGCCTCCCCGAGCTCCTTAGTTATTCAGATATCCTCATAAACAAGCTTTAAAGGGACCTATCATGCAAAATGCACTTTGTGATGTTTTGTACATAACTATGTGTCCCCTGTGTGTCCCCGGTGTGTCCCCGGTGTGTCCCCGGTGTGTCCCCTGTGTGTCGGGGAACTCACGCAGCGTCAGAAAATAAAACCCTCTCTCTTTTCCTCCGTACCCACATCTCTAAAAACAACGGAGCTGATCCAGATTTGCGTCAGATATGACGTAATATCTGAAATGTGGACCGACAGCACCGTCAGAAAGTTGCTATCAGAAACAATGCCCGACTGTTTTGGACGTAATATGGTCGGTGTTTACATTAGCATCGCTAACACTCAGAGCTAACCTGTACTGGAGAGCATGTGTGTGAAGAAGCAGGAAGTAAAAAGGAACTCACCTTGTGGTATAACCGGCAAGAGAGAAAGCCTTTGAGCTCCATACTGTTTCAGAGAGAATCCTTGATCTGATAATCCTTGCGTTTCATCACCGCAGCATTTTAGTCTCTCGGGTCCGCATGAGCCCATAAGCTCCGCCCCCTCTTATTATTATTTGTTTCTGTTTAAAAAATCAACAACCTATTTTTATATTTGAGACCTATGCTACTGCCTAAAAATAGCATGTTAGGTGACCTTTAACTTACAGGAAGGGACTGTCTTTGCTTTAATGCGGACACAGATGAACTAAAGGAAAACATTTTGCAGGTTTTTTATTCCGTTTTTGAACCTGAAATGAAGTCTTTCTCTCGTGTTTTACTAACAGCTCCTCGAGTGACTCAGCTTTCCAGATATTACGCCTCAGTGTTGTTGCATTGCGTTAATGTGGAGGTATATACTGTATAAAAACAGGATGAATCAGTCTCTTAGCAACGGCTTTATTAGCAGAGCGTTCCCACGTTAATGTGAAGAGCTTTTAAAGATGTCACTTCAAGGTTTGATTGAAGGGAAAGAGTCAGCCAGTCCACTTTGAGTCCCTCTGAGGTCTTCTCATTAAAATCAATGAGTGTTCCTCAGAGATGCTCCAGATCTCCAGAGGCATCCCAACGAGAGGAGGACGTCAGGATCTCTTTAATGCGTCCTGAGAGGAGAACAACTGAAGTGAGCGTAAAGTAGACCCCTCTTTACTGTTTATCGAGCTTTAATTCTTTGGACGTTCCTGTTAAAACCTACCTTTAGTTATCTCCGTGCTGCAAAGGTTTCAACCTTTGGCTGTAAGGACATGCTTTATATTAATATTGGTTTATTTCTCAATACACCAAACGTTCAGTTCATTTAATACGCATTTCATGTCCCGTGTCAAACAAAAGGTTGAGGTCAAGTCATTTTACGTCTCTTATGTTACGTACTTATCTTCACAATAGACGCATTATTTTTTTAGCTACGCCACGTTTTTTCCCAAAGCTTAACTAAGTAGTTTGTGTTGTAAGTTAACGTAAGTTGGAACTTTATTTTGATAAAACCGTATTCGGAAATGACCACGCCATCCGTAACACTGACGTTAGAATTGGTACTTGTTGTTTTTTAACGTAGCAAACGTCCTGTTTTTGACCTGAGTCACAATCTTTAATACTAACCCAGTTCTTCTGGTGCCTAACAAGGTATCTGTGTGGCAAGAGAACCCAGAAGTAGAGGTTTACTTTGTAAATCCTGTATTCACGTAACTAGCAAACGTTGCTTTATCCAAAACTCACTTTACATGGATTTCATTTACAAAACAAATGTTAAACCAAAAGTCAAGTTAAATGAATCCACATGTTACGTACGGACTTTTTTACGTAGCGTATATTCCTGTTTTTAAGCTACAACACGATTATTTCATAGATAGTATTTCTAAATTGGAAGTATATTTTAAAATACTTAATGCAAGTCACTAGAGGACATTCACAAGACGTCCCTGACTCTAGAGTGGCACACGGATATTTGATCGACTACAATCCTTCTGTCCTCCTGCTGCTTCTGTCCTCCTGCTGCTTCTGTCCTCCTGCTGCTTCTGTCCTCCTGCTGCTTCTGTCCTCCTGCTGCTTCTGTCCTCCTGCTGCTTCTGTCCTCTGCTGCTTCTGTCCTGTGCTGCTTCTGTCCTCCTGCTGCTTCTGTCCTCTGCTGCTTCTGTCCTCCTGCTGCTTCTGTCCTCCTGCTGCTTCTGTCCTCCTGCTGCTTCTGTCCTCCTGCTGCTTCTGTCCTCTGCTGCTTCTGTCCTCCTGCTGCTTCTGTCCTCTGCTGCTTCTGTCCTGTGCTGCTTCTGTCCTCCTGCTGCTTCTGTCCTGTGCTGCTTCTGTCCTCCTGCTGCTTCTGTCCTCCTGCTGCTTCTGTCCTCTGCTGCTTCTGTCCTCCTGCTGCTTCTGTCCTC
>JAAKFY010000012.1:2774633-2782133 GCA_011823955.1 Dissostichus mawsoni
GAAAGTACAGGTATTTGGGTTCAACATGTAAGAAGTAGAAAGTACAGGTATTTGGGTTCAACATGTAAGAAGTAGAAAGTACAGGTATTGAGTTCAACATGTAAGAAGTAGAAAGTACAGGTATTTGGGTTCAACGTGTACGAAGTAGAAAGTACAGGTATTTGGGTTCAACATGTAAGAAGTAGAAAGTACAGGTATTTGGGTTCAACATGTAAGAAGTAGAAAGTACAGGTATTTGGTTCAACATGTAAGAAGTAGAAAGTACAGGTATTTGAGTTCAAATGTAAGAAGTAGAAAGTACAGGTATTTGGTTCAACATGTAAGAAGTAGAAAGTACAGGTATTTGGGTTCAACATGTAAGAAGTAGAAAGTACAGGTATTTGGTTCAACATGTAAGAAGTAGAAAGTACAGGTATTTGGGTTCAACATGTGAGAAGTAGAAAGTACAGGTATTTGGTTCAACATGTAAGAAGTAGAAAGTACAGGTATTTGTGTTCAACATGTAAGAAGTAGAAAGTACAGGTATTTGTGTTCAACATGTAAGAAGTAGAAAGTACAGGTATTTGGTTCAACATGTAAGAAGTAGAAAGTACAGGTATTTGGGTTCAACATGTAAGAAGTAGAAAGTACAGGTATTTGTGTTCAACATGGAAGAAGTAGAAAGTACAGGTATTTGTGTTCAACATGTAAGAAGTAGAAAGTTCAGGTATTTGGGTTCAACATGTAAGAAGTAGAAAGTACAGGTATTTGGGTTCAACATGTAAGAAGTAGAAAGTACAGGTATTTGGGTTCAACATGTAAGAAGTAGAAAGTACAGGTATTTGGTTCAACATGTAAGAAGTAGAAAGTACAGGTATTTGTGTTCAACATGTAAGAAGTAGAAAGTACAGGTATTTGGTTCAACATGTAAGAAGTAGAAAGTACAGGTATTTGTGTTCAAACATGTGAGAAGTAGAAAGTACAGGTATTTGTGTTCAACATGTAAGAAGTAGAAAGTACAGGTATTTGGGTTCAAATGTAAGAAGTAGAAAGTACAGGTATTTGGGTTCAACATGTAAGAAGTAGAAAGTACAGGTATTTGGTTCAACATGTAAGAAGTAGAAAGTACAGGTATTTGTGTTCAACATGTAAGAAGTAGAAAGTACAGGTATTTGGGTTCAACATGTAAGAAGTAGAAAGTACAGGTATTTGGGTTCAACATGTAAGAAGTAGAAAGTACAGGTATTTGGGTTCAACATGTAAGAAGTAGAAAGTACAGGTATTTGAGTTCAACATGTAAGAAGTAGAAAGTACAGGTATTTGTGTTCAACATGTAAGAAGTAGAAAGTACAGGTATTTGTGTTCAACATGGAAGAAGTAGAAAGTACAGGTATTTGTGTTCAACATGTAAGAAGTAGAAAGTCAGGTATTTGGGTTCAACATGTAAGAAGTAGAAAGTACAGGTATTTGGGTTCAACATGTAAGAAGTAGAAAGTACAGGTATTTGGGTTCAACATGTAAGAAGTAGAAAGTACAGGTATTTGGTTCAACATGTAAGAAGTAGAAAGTACAGGTATTTGTGTTCAACATGTAAGAAGTAGAAAGTACAGGTATTTGAGTTCAACATGTAAGAAGTAGAAAGTACAGGTATTTGTGTTCAACATGAAGAAGTAGAAAGTACAGGTATTTGTGTTCAAAATGTAGAAGTAGAAAGTACAGGTATTTGGTTCAAAATGTGAGAAGTAGAAAGTACAGGTATTTGGGTGTTCAACATGTAAGAAGTAGAAAGTACAGGTATTTGGGTTCAACATGTAAGAAGTAGAAAGTACAGGTATTTGGTTCAAATGTAAGAAGTAGAAAGTACAGGTATTTGTGTTCAACATGTAAGAAGTAGAAAGTACAGGTATTTGTGTTCAACATGTAGAAGTAGAAAGTACAGGTATTTGGGTTCAACATGTAAGAAGTAGAAAGTACAGGTATTTGGTGTTCAACATGAAGAAGTAGAAAGTACAGGTATTTGGGTTCAACATGGAGAAGTAGAAAGTACAGGTATTTGTGTTCAACATGTAAGAAGTAGAAAGTACAGGTATTTGGGTTCAACATGGAAGAAGTAGAAAGTACAGGTATTTGTGTTCAAATGTAAGAAGTAGAAAGTACAGGTATTTGGTTCAACATGTAAGAAGTAGAAAGTACAGGTATTTGTGTTCAACATGGTAAGAAGTAGAAAGTACAGGTATTTGGGTTCAACATGTGAGAAGTAGAAAGTACAGGTATTTGGGTTCAACATGAAGAAGTAGAAAGTACAGGTATTTGTGTTCAACATGTAAGAAGTAGAAAGTACAGGTATTTGTGTTCAACATGTAAGAAGTAGAAAGTACAGGTATTTGGGTTCAACATGTAAGAAGTAGAAAGTACAGGTATTTGGTTCAACATGTAAGAAGTAGAAAGTACAGGTATTTGTGTTCAACATGGAAGAAGTAGAAAGTACAGGTATTTGGTTCAACATGTAAGAAGTAGAAAGTACAGGTATTTGGGTTCAAATGTAAGAAGTAGAAAGTACAGGTATTTGGGTTCAACATGTAAGAAGTAGAAAGTACAGGTATTTGGGTTCAACATGTAAGAAGTAGAAAGTACAGGTATTTGGTTCAACATGTAAGAAGTAGAAAGTACAGGTATTAGTGTTCAACATGTAAGAAGTAGAAAGTACAGGTATTTGGTTCAACATGTAAGAAGTAGAAAGTACAGGTATTTGGGTTCAACATGAAGAAGTAGAAAGTTCAGGTATTTGGTTCAACATGTAAGAAGTAGAAAGTACAGGTATTTGGGTTCAACATGTAAGAAGTAGAAAGTACAGGTATTTGAGTTCAAAATGTAAGAAGTAGAAAGTACAGGTATTTGGGTTCAACATGAAGAAGTAGAAAGTACAGGTATTTGTGTTCAACATGTAAGAAGTAGAAAGTACAGGTATTTGGGTTCAACATGTAAGAAGTAGAAAGTACAGGTATTTGGTTCAACATGTAAGAAGTAGAAAGTACAGGTATTTGTGTTCAACATGTAAGAAGTAGAAAGTACAGGTATTTGAGTTCAACATGTAAGAAGTAGAAAGTACAGGTATTTGGTTCAACATGAAGAAGTAGAAAGTACAGGTATTTGGTTCAACATGAAGAAGTAGAAAGTACAGGTATTTGGTTCAACATGAAGAAGTAGAAAGTCAGGTATTTGGGTTCAACATGTAAGAAGTAGAAAGTTCAGGTATTTGGGTTCAACATGTAAGAAGTAGAAAGTACAGGTATTTGGGTTCAACATGTAAGAAGTAGAAAGTACAGGTATTTGGTTCAACATGTAAGAAGTAGAAAGTACAGGTATTTGTTCAAAATGTGAGAAGTAGAAAGTACAGGTATTTGTGTTCAAAATGTGAGAAGTAGAAAGTACAGGTATTTGTGTTCAAATGTGAGAAGTAGAAAGTACAGGTATTTGGGTTCAACATGTAAGAAGTAGAAAGTACAGGTATTTGGGTTCAAATGAAGAAGTAGAAAGTACAGGTATTTGGGTTCAACATGTAAGAAGTAGAAAGTACAGGTATTTGTGTTCAACATGTGAGAAGTAGAAAGTACAGGTATTTGTGTTCAAAATGTAAGAAGTAGAAAGTACAGGTATTTGGGTTCAACATGGAAGAAGTAGAAAGTACAGGTATTTGGGTTCAACATGGAAGAAGTAGAAAGTACAGGTATTTGGTTCAACATGTAAGAAGTAGAAAGTACAGGTATTTGTGTTCAACATGTAAGAAGTAGAAAGTACAGGTATTTGGGTTCAACATGTAAGAAGTAGAAAGTACAGGTATTTGTGTTCAACATGGAAGAAGTAGAAAGTACAGGTATTTGTGTTCAACATGAAGAAGTAGAAAGTACAGGTATTTGTTCAACATGTAAGAAGTAGAAAGTACAGGTATTTGGGTTCAACATGTAAGAAGTAGAAAGTACAGGTATTTGGTTCAACATGTAAGAAGTAGAAAGTACAGGTATTTGTGTTCAACATGGAAGAAGTAGAAAGTACAGGTATTTGGGTTCAAAATGTAAGAAGTAGAAAGTACAGGTATTTGGGTTCAACATGGAAGAAGTAGAAAGTACAGGTATTTGGGTTCAAAATGTAAGAAGTAGAAAGTAAAAAGTTGTCAGAAAAATAAGTAGTGGAGTAAAGTACTGATACCAGAAACATATACTTAAGTACAGTAACAAAGTATTTGTACTCTACTTCCCACCTCTGGTTAGACCAGAGATTAACGTTTAAACCGTCACAATCATCCTCCTCTTCATCACAATCATCTTCATCACAATCATCCTCCTCTTCATCACAATCATCCTCCTCTTCATCACAACCAGCAGCCCTGAATAAAGGGAAGTCAATGGGCAGAAACCAATTAGAGGAAGAAACGCTGAAGAAACACACGATAAATATAAAGAAAACTGTTGTTAATAGTTTAGCTTTCTGCTAACGGCAGCCACATGTCCGATGTTTTAGGGAGATGGAGAAGCTCTGTTTCTGTTGTAAATATTCCTCAGACTTCCCCTTTATTCTCTGAAAGCTGCTTGACCTTAGCGTTTTCTAATCTGAGAGAAAGAGGATCAAGTTACACATTTAAAAAGGTCATCTTGTTGCGTCAAACTTGATATTTGATATTTGAGTGCGTGACGTTGAGATAACATCGAGTGATTTGAGGCTCTAGCTGCAAAATGGTTGCATTTCAATGAGAGAAAGCTGTTGCTAACAGTTAAGCTTTCTGCTAACGGCAGCCACAGGTCTGATGTTTTACAGAGATGGAGAAGATCTGTTTCTCATAGCTTAGCCCTTTGTTTCCGTTTGAAATATTCCTGAGACTTCTCTTTTATTCTCTGAAAGCTGCAGGCGAGACGCAGTTCATCTGGAACGAGAATAATGAGATCCTGACGAACTATAAGTCTGCCTGAATCATCAAAATGTGTTCATGACTCCTTCCCCTCCTGCAGGATCTGTGCCTCACCTTATTTATATATATGTATATTTTAATGCAATACACAGGACTTTATTGCACTGTTTTACGTCTTTTTATATTGTATGTTGCATTATTGGAGGAGCCGGGGATTGCAGAGGTTCATGCAGGGCCGTCCCTCCCTACAGGCCGATCATGCAGACTGCGTGGGGCCTCACCTTGCGGAGGGTGCCTCAACTGAGCCGAAAATGCGGCGCACCTTTATGCGGCGCAATCAGTGTGGCGCGGCACGGTTTCGCCGCTGCGAGGCTCCACTAGCAACACCCAACCCCCCCCCCCCCCATCGACGCTCGCGAAACAGAGGGCCTCATCATATAACTTTGCGTGGGGCCTCATGTTGGCCAGGGACGGCCCTGGGTTCATGAGCAGAAAACTACATTTGAGATTTTCTGCATATGATGATCATCACGGGGTTAGAAAGCAGAACCAAGATGAAGTGAAAGAGACGGGACAAAAGTCTAAACCAGGGGTGTCCAAACTACGGCCCGGGGCCAAATGCGGCCAGCGGGACATTTTGAATCGGCCCTCAGAAATTAAAAAAGTTGAATGGAGTATGGCCCACACATTAAACTTGTGCTTGTCTTATATTGTACTTCTTAAATATAAATGTAAACATAAATTACAAAGTAGTATTCATGTGTTAATAATACCACTTTTCAAATAAATTCAGTCAATTAAAGTTTCAAATATTTTCTAACATATCTAAATTGATAAGAAGAAAGCCCAATAACCTATTTGTATAACAAGCTTGAAATATACCCTTCATATTTCCCCTTATTTTTATATTCGGGATTGTTGGAAACAGTATTTCGATCTCTCTGTCTGAACACACAAACTGGAAGATTGACATTAAAGTTGACTTCGACTTATTATCAACAATCTGAGGCTTCTGTTTTAAGGAATGAGCTGCTAACGAGATAAATGCAACCCTATAGAGAGCTGGGATGGAGGCTCTTTTTTCATCATTTACCTACATTTGATTGATTTTGAAAACCTCTGACTTGACTCATGAGGCGATACACCTCACCTCTAGTGAGCGGCCCTGTATGTGGCCCTCAGGGAAAAGAGTTTGGACAGTCCTGGTCTAAACAGAGCTTCAGTCACCTCCTCACCAACAGAAACGCTGTGTCTTTAACAGACCTGTTAAAGGTGTTGAAATAAAGAGTTAGAGCAGGTTCTCAGTCTCCTGTCAGACGGATTAAAGTCTTTGAAGAGCCCGACGCTCACGACTGCTTCTGCTAGGATTTATAATTAAACGTCATGTTTCTGAGACGGTGTTTCAGACTGAGGCTCTCCTCAGCAGCTGGAGGCACTTCACTGATACAGAGTCCCAGATTACTACAGCTGCCGGGACCCTGAAGGCACCACAACGCATCCCATCCAGTTCATTAACTCACACAGACCCTAAAATAAAACCCTCTGTAGATCTGAGGTCTTTGAACGCCTCGTACAGTAGACGCTTTGTTCCTTTAATGAAGATGAAATTATATCTGGATCCAATATCCACTCGTGTCCCGTCACGCTGCTATAATCACATCCTGTAGAAACTAAATCTAATCTCACATCAGGTTCAATTAAAAGTCAACGCTCAATTTCATTTACCTTTGACCAGACACAAGACGTTTTTCTGTTCTCTAGTGTCGCTCCTTCCAGCTTCAGATCTTTGCTTAAAGGTCTCCTATCATGCAAAATGTAATTTCTGATGTCTTTTAAAAATAACTATGAGACTCAAAGTGTCAGAAAATAAACCCCTCTCTCTTTTCCTCCGTACCCAAATCTCTAAAAACGGGGGAGCAACGGAGCTGATCCAGATTTGCTGCGTCATGATGACATGACTAAAATGTGGGCGGGCTTTACACCCACGGGCCAATCAGAAACGTTGCTGTCAGAAACAATGAGACGTGTTTGGAAGTAATATGGTCTGTGTTTACATTAGCATCGCTAACACTCAGAGCTAACCTGTCCTGGAGAGAGTATGTGTGAAGAAGCAGGAAATGAAAAAGTAAAGTGTATAACAGGAGCGCTGCGCCCTCAAACCAAAACGCAGATTATCCCCGTAAAATGTTAAAGAGATTCCAGAAAGCAATATTTCTGTTCCTCAAAAACTGTATAATGACTCCAGAAATCTGAGTATCAAACAGAGCGTCAGACGGCAGAGACAGCTTTGTTTTTACGCAGCTCCGACGTCACGTTGTTGTTTACGTCACATTGTTTTACGTCACGTTGTTGTTTACGTCACATTGTTGTTTACGTCACATTGTTGTTTACGTCACATTGTTGTTTACGTCACGTGTGTTTACGTCACATTGTTGTTACGTCACATTGTTGTTTACGTCACATTGTTGTTTACGTCAATTGTTGTTTACGTCACATTGTTGTTTACGTCACATTGTTGTTTACGTCACATTGTTGTTTACGTCACATTGTTGTTTACGTCAGATTGTTGTTTACGTCACATTGTTGTTTACGTCACTTTGTTGTTTACGTCAGGAGAC
>JAAKFY010000012.1:2789633-2874633 GCA_011823955.1 Dissostichus mawsoni
AAAAACTCTGCGTCTGCAATCTGCCAACGACTGTCTCCGTGCTGCAGAACGACTGTCTCCGTGCTGCAGAACGACTGTCTCCGTGCTGCAGAACGACTGTCTCCGTGCTGCAGAACGACTGTCTCCGTGCTGCAGAACGACTGTCTCCGTGCTGCAGAACGACTGTCTCCGTGCTGCAGAACGACTGTCTCCGTGCTGCAGAACGAGTGTCTCCGTGCTGCAGAACGACTGTCTCCGTGCCGCAGAACGAGTGTCTCCGTGCCGCAGAACGACTGTCTCCGTGCCGCAGAACGACTGTCTCCGTGCTGCAGAACGAGTGTCTCCGTGCTGCAGAACGACTGTCTCCGTGCTGCAGAACGACTGTCTCCGTGCTGCAGAACGACTGTCTCCGTGCTGCAGAACGAGTGTCTCCGTGCTGCAGAACGACTGTCTCCGTGCTGCAGAACGACTGTCTCCGTGCTGCAGAACGACTGTCTCCGTGCTGCAGGCGGACGCTTCAGATTGTTCTGTGTTTTGTGTTAAAATGTGTAAAATTCAATAAAAAGTATTTATTTGTACTTTTTGTTAATAATGCCGAGGCGATTTAAAAGTATGGCGATACATGTTGTGTATCGAGGTATACTTGGGAAACGTACTAAAACCCACATTCCGATGCTATGCTTTAGTTATTCCTGATGGCTGGAAAAGTGTTACATCACAAGCTCACCATTTGGAGTCAGATTCTTCAAGAACATCTATTCAGACAAAGTACTCTTTTTCTAGTTTATAAGGTTTTGCATACTGTTACGTGCCGTGTTGGTGTGTGTGTCTCTCTCCCCCTCTCTCTCCCCTCTCCCCCTGATTGTCTCCCTCCAGGTGCAGCCTCTCCTCCTGGTGAGCCCTCTTTACTTTTTGACTAATTAAAACATCGCCTTGTGGCTTCAGCAATCAGTTTCCTCTCTTTTTTCTCTCTCCCGGTTATTTTATATTTTGTTACTTCCCTTTGAACCCCTAGTCCAGGAGGGAGCGTAACACACGCATACAAGTGTATCTTACAGTACCTTGGTGAGAGAATTAAGCAACAATCAGTACATAAACTGCCTAGTTTCACACCAAAAAGGGTTACAAATCACAAGCTAGCCTTTTAGAGTCACGTGTGTGTGTGTGTGTGTGTGTGTGTGTGTGTGTGTGTGTGTGTGTGTGTGTGTGTGGTGTGTGTGTGTGTGGTGTGTGTGTGTGTGTTTGTGTGTGTTGTTGTGTGTGTGTGTGTGTGTGTGTGTGTGTGTGTGTGGTGTGTGTGTGTGTGTGTGTGAGTGTGGTGTGGTGTGCTTGTTTGTGTGTGTGTTGTGTGTGTGTGTGTGTGTGTGTGTGTGTGTGAGGCCTAGCATTACTATACTTGTGGGGACCTACATCTGTTTACACAGTGATGGTGGGGACTCGCCTCCCTTATGGGACATAATTTTTTTATGGGAATCATTAATTTTAGGATGAAGACTTGGTTAGGGTTAGGGTAAGGGTTAGGGTAAGGACAAGGGTTAGGGTTAGGGTAAGGACAAGGGTTAGGGTTAGGGTAAGGACAAGGGTTAGGGTTAGGGTAAGGACAGGGTTAGGGTTAGGGTTAGGGTAAGGACAAGGGTTAGGGTTAGGGTAAGGACAAGGGTTAGGGTTAGGGTAAGGACAAGGGTTAGGGTTAGGGTAAGGACAAGGGTTAGGGTTAGGGTTAGGGTAAGGACAAGGGTTAGGGTTAGGGTTAAGGTAAGGCATGTGTTGGTTATGGTTAAGGGTAGGATAAGTCTCCAGGAATGCATGTAAGTCAATGTAATGTCCCCTGAAGTGATGTATACATGGTATGTGTGTGTGTGGTGTGGTGTGTGTGTGTGTGTGTGGTGTGTGTGTGTGTGTGTGTGTGTTGTGTGTGTGTGTGTGTGTGATGGAGAGAGACTGTTATCTGAAATATTTTGATAAGAGTAAAGGGGTAAACTGTGACCTGTAAAGACATTATTTTCACCAACGCTGATGTCACATCCCTCAGAGATGTCTATTCTTCTTCTTTTTTTAAACCCATATTGTGAGAAACGAACTAGATTATCTGAAAGATGCCAGAGGGGGACTAAGCATGAAACAGGAAAGGGGGGGGGGGGCGCGGGTCATCTGATACCTGACAGGGTCAAACAGATCAGTAGGGGTGGAGGGGAAATAAGAAGAAACTATCTAAGAATACCTTTTAACCCCTATATTAACACAAAGGGTCTATAAAGTATAATTATTACCTATAAAACTTCATAAGACATCCTTTAATGTCATATAACCATATATTAAACAAAGGGTGAATCACCTGTTAAACCCTGAGCCTGTTTTTCAGGTCTCAGGCTCGAAAATGACATTCCCAGAACAAATGACCATATCTTCCTTCTAAAAGGGATAAATTAATAATCTGTTTTCTCAAAGCAATGATACATCTGTGAGTTGGATGTAGAAGTGTCAAAATCATATAGATGTTTTTATTTTAAAGTAAATTCAGATTGAACACAGTAAAAAGTTAAGATTAACTAAGGCCTGCGTAAGCAATACACATGACAGTCATATGCCTATCTCTCTAGGGGCTGTGTCATCATGCCAATCTGAGGAACATAGCTATCATGACTTCAACACAGTGTCTCATGAGCGTCATCCATGTAGTCATACATCCGGCTACGTACACAGCTACGTAGGGCCTCTCTTATCATGTGCTACTCTGATATAGAAGGAACATTCAGTATTCTCCCAACAAACATTTAAGTTTGGAAACATATTGCAATGAATAAGCCATTGTGAGGTTTTATGACACACTCTTAGCTCACAATGCTGTTTTAAGAATGAAGCTGGTGTTAAAAACGGAGTATTTGACTGGTTAATCCATCATTCTGCCATTTTTTCAGTCATTATGGGCATTTTCCTATACTGCTAAAATGGTGTCCATGTGGGGTCACCGACGAATCACTATTAGGCTATATATTTCCTGCTTCATCTTGTTCATGGTAGTTTAGGGACTTTGTATGGTAACTACTTGGATTCAGTGGGACCATAAAGGGAGCATAGCACGACTACTTTCTGCTTCCATGTTATGGGCACAAACAATTATAAAATAAATAAATAAATACATATAATTTCTTTTTTAATACTTAAACATGTTCAGTACTTATTCGTATTCCATTAATAGTAAATGGCAGTTTACCTAGAGGACTGTGGTCCCCCCAACACAGAGTGAGTCTATTTTTATACTTGTGTTACAACTCTGTAAACTCTGGAGCACCGGAGATATGTGCAAACAAAGTGAATGCATAGCCCTGCAAATGAGATGACTTTGACACAAACCTTTACTAGTTGTCTGCCTATGTTAAATCCACTGTAAAGTGTCATCTTTTATTCACACTTAATCATTTGTGTTACTCTCAAGTTTACCTTGACACAACGTAACAAAACCCATTCACCATTATGAGGTATTTATTTTAGTATTACTATGAAAAAGTTATCAATAGTTAAATAGTGCACACATGTACAATCATGTAGATAAGACGCCTTTTACTTCCTGCTGCTTTATAAAAAGTTCCAGCTTAGCCAAATAAGTGTTCATCATCGTCAAAGGAAAGAGTGTGAGATGTTAATCTGGTAACAGCTGGATTTGTTTGAACTGGGTTTCCATTTACTTTTTTATCTCTTAACCTTCAAAACACACATATCTATGGTGTGGAAAACTCCCACCACACTGCGAAAAAGCCCTTCCAAAAACAAGCAACATATTCTTGAATCAAGTCAGATGTTCCTGTATCAAGCAAAACAATCTGCCAATGGGGTGAGCCAAATTAGCTTGGCTAGAATTCGTAAGAATTAAAATCTAGCGACTGAAAGACCGTAACGGGCCTTGAAACTAGACAAAAACGCTTATTACAAGCAATGATTCCGCATTATTTAAGAAAGAATAACTTAAAATGAGTGTTTTGGTTGAGTTGACTAAGAATGTATTTCTTAAATTAAGATTTATAATTAGCAAAGAAAGCTTACAATAAGAATCATTGGCTTTAAATAGACACAATATATTAGTGACTTTGTCTTAAACTTAGAATGTAAATCTTAAATTAAATTGTTTTACTTGTAGTACTGATAGCGTCCACTAGACTCCTAGTTACGTCGCGAGCTGCGTACATGATTTCAAATACCGTTAAATAATCTGTGACGCGTTTGTGTATGTTGTGTTTGTTTCCCGGGGAAACACTCGCAAGAAACACCGGCTGTTGTTATGCCTGCTGTGACGTTAAGTTGCCGCTTGTAATTATGCCGTCACAAGCTTCAAAGTTGTATTATCATCTGAATTTGGCGAAACAAGTTTAATATTCTAAAAACCAAGACTTTGTTTATTTGAAATCAGATGAAAACAAACTGTCACGGACCCTGCCGTGTTCTCTATGATTACTATACGCTTTTCATTCATAATTTCAGCGGGAGGGAGGGGGGGGGGGGGGGGCGCTGAGGAACAGCAGAGTGGTGACAGGTGTCTGTGTGGACACTCCCCTTATTGTGCGGCAGCAGAGACAGGCTACAAGTGCCTTAGGTTCAAGTTAGACAACTAATGTCTGGTTAGTGTTCATGACTTCATGTTTATGTCATCTTAATGGTTCATCTCAATGAACACACATTTTCCGTGCTTTCCAATAGTTTTATTCCACTGTTAAATAACCTGTTCAATACAAACATGCCACTTGTAAACATTAAATAACATTTCTGTGAACTGATATTTGTTTAGTGAGCTTATTAGAGGATGCTCCCTGAAAGATTGTAAAATGTCAATGAAGATGTCAGACTAAATATATGTGTTAATAATTACATACAACACATGGAATTTGTGTGTGTGTGTGTGTGTGTGTGTTCCAAGTGAATCTGCGGCCCCCTGGTGGCCAGTACATACATTATGTGGCCCCCACCACCATCCAAGTTGCCCATCCCTGCTCTAATTAGTGCTTATTTATTGCAAGTAAGGAAGTTGTTGTACATGAGTTTGGGTCTTAATATGCTCTCCTCAATATGGGCCTAATGAGGCAGCAGTACCACAAGAATAGTGATTCTCCCATAATAACACTTAACAAATATGATCTATTTTATGAAACAAGACATGAAACTATAAGTGCTAATTGTGTCTAAATAACAAAACATTTGGTATTTCTATCTAAGAATATGTTTTGAAGGTTAGACATGGAAAATATGGAATATGGAATCATTCATTTATATACTCGTAATTAGAGATGTCCCGATCCGATCACGTGATCGGGGATCGGAGCCGATCACGTGATTTTCAAAAGATCGGAATCGGGAGAAAAAGATCGGGACTTTTTTTTTTTTTTCTTTTTAAAAAAAATTATTTTATTTTATGTTACAAAACAAAAATGACCATGTTCACGTCTTAAAGTCATCCTGAGGCCTTAGTTTTGGTTTAAAATTACACAACATCATGTATGTGTTGCTTCTTTTTGGCCTGTTTTCAAAGACCTGTTGCTTATTTCTCTCAAATCTGAAAACAGAGTGAACTTGTGAAGCTAGTCAAGCTACCTCTTTCCAGTAGTGATTTTTGTTTTGTTACTGCACTATCTGCACTCAATTTGTTTACATGGTTATTTTGTGGTGGACCACTGATAGGCTTTATTTTTTTGCTTTGATCCAATGCTGCTGTGAAAAAAAGAAGCTATATCCATGTTGGATAGAATGGGTAGTTGGGTACTGTCATTTAAATACAAAAATAACCTTAAGGGACAACTTCAATGCTTTTTTCCTTTTTTTTCTCTTAATGCATTGCATAAAGATCGGATCGGGAAATATCGGTATCGGCAGATTGTCAAAATCAAATGATCGGAATCGGATCGGGAGCAAAAAAGGTGATCGGGACATCCCTACTCGTAATATCATGATAAATTACATAAAACACATTTCAGTTGTTTCAGCACTCTTTATTTTTTGTTAATCACCTTTGAAACAGGGAAGAATAGCCAACGATGCTCTATGGCAGTAACCAGAACAACATATTTTGCAAATCTATTTGTTTGTTTCTCAGAGCCAGTCTGAGAGAATCAAAGGCTGCATGTAAAGACTTATGGTCGGATACATCTTTACAGTTTTACTGACTGAATTAGCCGAGGGTGTAGGTGTAACGAAGGGAGCCACCTTCTTCAAGATAGCATTCATGCTCATGGGTTCCCAGCTTAATTTGCCGCTGGCAGACTCCAAGCAGGTCATCCAACCCGAAGTCCTGGTCGTAAACCTTAAGCATCATCACGTCATTCACTCGGGCCTTGAAGTAAGTGAAGTCTTCCTCCCACCAGGGGTTTGGGTTGTTGTTGTGAACTGATGTTTCACCCAGATTGGCAGATCCACAAAAAACCTCGACATAGGCATCCGGCTTTCCCAGAGTGCTTGAATGAAGTTTGCTGGCCCGCAGGTTAAACAGCTTGAGCTGGGCTTCAGCCACTGTCAGAGTGCACAGGACCAAGAGCAGGAGCGGAGAACAGGAGGCCATGGCTGCAGAAGCTGTGGAAGATGAACATGTTAGAGAAATATCACTCGTCACCGGCTTGATCTTCAATATCAAGATACATGTCTTTATTATCCTTGCAAGAATGGAAGTAGTCATCACATACATCAGGTTGCATGGGACAAAAGAGTAACTTTAGTAGAGTCCTTGATATGCTTATATACAAGAGAGGGTGTTACAGTCAACAAGACGGAAGAATACTATTTAGTTAAGTTAAGATTAACTAAGGCCTGCGTAAGCAATACACATGACAGTCATATGCCTATCTCTCTAGGGGCTGTGTCATCAGGCCAATCTGAGGAACATAGCTATCATGACTTCAACACAGTGTCTCATGAGCGTCATCCATGTAGTCATACATCCGGCTACGTACACAGCTACGTAGGGCCTCTCTTATCATGTGCTACTCTGATATAGAAGGAACATTCAGTATTTTCCCAACAAACATTTAAGTTTGGAAACATATTGCAATGAATAAGCCATTGTGAGGTTTTATGACACACTCTTAGCTCACAATGCTGTTTTAAGAATGAAGCTGGTGTTAAAAACGGAGTATTTGACTGGTTAATCCATCATTCTGCCATTTTTTCAGTCATTATGGGCATTTTCCTATACTGCTAAAATGGTGTCCATGTGGGGTCACCGACGAATCACTATTAGGCTATATATTTCCTGCTTCATCTTGTTCATGGTAGTTTAGGGACTTTGTATGGTAACTACTTGGATTCAGTGGGACCATAAAGGGAGCATAGCACGACTACTTTCTGCTTCCATGTTATGGGCACAAACAATTATAAAATAAATAAATAAATACATATACATTTCTTTTTTAATACTTAAACATGTTCAGTACTTATTCGTATTCCATTAATAGTAAATGGCAGTTTACCTAGAGGACTGTGGTCCCCCAACACAGAGTGAGTCCTATTTTTATACTTGTGTTACAACTTTGTAAACTCTGGAGCACCGGAGATATGTGCAAACAAAGTGAATGCATAGCCCTGCAAATGAGATGACTTTGACACAAACCTTTACTAGTTGTCTGCCTATGTTAAATCCACTGTAAAGTGTCATCTTTTATTCACACTTAATCATTTGTGTTACTCTCAAGTTTACCTTGACACAACGTAACAAAACCCATTCACCATTATGAGGTATTTTTTTAGTATTACTATGAAAAAGTTATCAATAGTTAAATAGTGCACACATGTACAATCATGTAGATAAGATGCCTTTTACTTCCTGCTGCTTTATAAAAAGTTCCAGCTTAGCCAAATAAGTGTTCATCATCGTCAAAGGAAAGAGTGTGAGATGTTAATCTGGTAACAGCTGGATTTGTTTGAACTGGGTTTCCATTTACTTTTTTATCTCTTAACCTTCAAAACACACATATCTATGGTGTGGAAAACTCCCACCACTTGTCACCTATTTTCTTGAGAACCTCTGTCCATTTTTAAAAAATTAAACTATTAGCTAGCTTATGCCAAAGCCTTCATTGTGTTACCAGTAAGTGTACCTAAAAAGCAATTGTTCTAAGTCTTAATCTTCGAAATCGAATATTAGAGGTGGGGTTAAGAGGTGGTAGATGGAGCGATGAGCCATTTCTGATAGGCTGTGGCACAGTGGGTTAGTGCGTTGGTGTTGGGATCAGGGGGGCACAGGTTCAAACCCCACTGCAGTCAGCATGTCGTTGTGTCCCTGAGACACTTCACCCCAAAGTGCTCCTGTGGGGATTGTCCCACAGTATTGAGTATGTTAGTCGCTTTGGATAAAAGCGTCTAACAAGTGTAATGTAATGATATCACCCAAAACAAATGGCATCCGTTTTGAAATGTTGATTGCAATATTTGTATTTTTTTTTTTCCAGACGTTTGTCAGTGTTGGACAGAGAACGATGAAACCCTCAAACATGTACTTTTACATACATTTTCATATTTGCGATCGCAAAACAGTGACAAACATTAGCAACACATTGAGCAAACATGCCTGTTGTTGAGACCCAAAAGAAATGTTTGATAAAATGGGAATACTGCTGCTAGACAAAGAACACATGGTCTCAGATTACTTTGAAGAAATGAGAAGGTAAAGCTCAAACGCTGTTCTAAGCAAAATGACAGGAACATTTTAATATTATTATTATTATTATTATTATTATGAACAGTGCAGTATTACCTGTAGTCCTGATGCTTGTCTCTCTGCACACTGTGTGCTTTTCCTTACGCTTTTAAAGGCCAGCAAACGTCTTATCAGCTTCATCCCGCCCTCCCACCACACATCGACCACAGCAGCTGCTACACAACCTGCTACACAACCTGCTACACAACCTGCTACACAACCTGCTGCACAACCTGCTACACAACCTGCTGCACAATCAGCATTTTACAACATGACAGACTTAGTGTTAGGGAATTATTCCCATAGATGTTTACCTTTTGCCCTCTGGCACAGATGACCAACCTTGGCATCTGTTATCTCCCTTAAGGAGGGGGCTGCTTTAGCAATGTTGTTGTTGTTGCCAGTTTATGACCGGGCATCTTTCGGTCAAACATGGTTTATTGGTATGAGGACATATGGAACGCTTCCTGCTCGGGGCTTGATGACCCCAAGGTGTGAAATTCGAGGCCATAAGCGTCAACTGCAAGTAATTCAGTGTCCCCAGCTGTTTAGTCTATCTAGTGAGAATGTTGATTAGCCTCATCCAAATGAGTTAAAACCTCTACGAGAGGACGGTTTCTTCAGAATTGATTGTGGCAACTCATCCGTGTGGGTCAGACCGTTGGCTCTCTATGACACGTCTTGTGAATTCTCCGGCCGAAGCTCCAAAACATAAACCATCAGTGTTTGACATCAAAGCTCCAGCTCTCCTCGTGTCTCTTTGAGTCCTGACTCTCCATTGCTACAGAAGTTCCCCCCACACTTAGAATGTTAGGCCTTGAGCTTTATGGATTTTTTGGCCTATTGGTCCCTTTATCCAATATCTGATGAGAGGACTAAAGCACCACAATCCTTTATTCAGATCTAGCAAGAGGGACTTTACCAAAAATGCAGATTCAATACAAATAATTTAAGCATTCATACATTTAATATGCAAAACCAGTGAGTATACATCAATGCCAGCAACTACTCATTTGTTTAAATGTGCTAAATATACAGAAACCTATTGCATTTAACATTTTATTATTTGTTAAGTCCAAGGAGAGGGTCGTTGTGTTACTCTCTATTAGGGCAGCATAACAATAAAACAATAACAATAACCAGCTAAACAATCAAGTCATACAAGAGTAAAGACAATGGTTTATTAGGGGTCACTACAACAGGTGCACTGACACCTGTCCCATCAAAGGGATTTAGGGGCGGGACTAAGGTTTTATGGGGGGTCATAAATCAATCACTCAACATGTCATAAATACCAAAGTGACGTGGTCTTTCAACTACTTGCTATATTATGTTATTACAAAAACTCAAGTTCTCTGAGATTGAAGTTACAGGATAACATTTCGAAATAATAATAAAAAAGATATTTTAAAATAATAATTTGTTTGTTTTCCTTCAATGGGCCTTTATTTTGAAAAGTGATGGAAAATGTTTCAGATACAAATAAAACTGTATTGCGCGCCACCCTTTTTTCTGTACACAATAATGTCCTTATAATAATGTCCTTACTATTTCCTAGCAACACTTGTATAGACAGGATTCACAGAGTCAGGCTACAGAATATATAATAATATAATAATTGTAGGAATCATTATATTTCAGTCAGACAACTCACGTGTTTCTTAATATTATTATTAGAAGCAGCATATAGTTTAAGTTTGGCGTCTAGGCTCGGGCCTCATCACTCCACAGATTTACAAAGAACATTGAGTGATGATTAGATAACTATCCCCCGAGCCTACAGGTGGAAGCTGGGGTGGAAGCGGGGGGGTGGGGTGGAAGCTGGGGTGGAAGCTGGGGTGGAAGCTGGGGTGGAAGCTGGGGTGGAAGCTGGGGTGGAAGCTGGGGTGGAAGCTGGGGTGGAAGCTGGGTGGAAGCTGGGGTGGAAGCTGGGGTGGAAGCTGGGGTGGAAGCTGGGGTGGAAGCTGGGGTGGAAGCTGGGGTGGAAGCTGGGGTGGAAGCTGGGGTGGAAGCTGGGGTGGAAGCTGGGGTGGAAGCTGGGGTGGAAGCTGGGGTGGAAGCTGGGGTGGAAGCTGGGGTGGAAGCTGGGGTGGAAGCTGGGGTGGAAGCTGGGGTGGAAGCTGGGGTGGAAGCAGGGGTGGAAGCCGGGGTGGAAGCCGGGGTGGAAGCCGGGGTGGAAGCCGGGGTGGAAGCCGGGGTGGAAGCCGGGGTGGAAGCCGGGGTGGAAGCCGGGGGGAAGCCGGGGTGGAATTTTACCACATATACCTTTTATATTTCAATCAAATTTAGCCCTGTTTTGACTCATGATTTATACGTGTAAACATATATAACTTTAATATAAATGATTTGCTGAGGCCAATTGTTTTCCTTGCATTTACAGACCCTTGTAACTCTCTGATTGTAGAACCACGCTAAACACATAGGCGGCGCGTGACTCAGGTTTGGGAAGGCTAAAGAACTTTTGGTAACACTTTATATTAAGGTACAGACATTCACCATCAACTAGTTTTAATTAAAATGCATATTAGCAGTAGATTGGCTCTTTATTAGTCATTATAAAACTGTTATTAATGCCTTATTCTACATGACCGTATTCTACAAGTAATAAGCCATTAGTTGAGAGTTTTTCCTCAATAACCCTCTAATTAGTGCTGATTTGTTGCAAGTAAGGAAGTTGTTGTACATGAGTTTGGGTCTTAATATGCTCTCCTCAATATGGGCCTAATGAGGCAGCAGTACCACAAGAATAGTGATTCTCCCATAATAACACTTATGAAATATGATCTATTCGTATGAAACAAGACATGAAACTATAAGTGTTAATTGTGTCTAAATAACAAAACATTTGGTATTTCTATCTAAGAACATGTTTTGAAGGTTAGACATGGAAAATATGGAATATGGAATCATTCATTTATATACTCGTAATATCATGATAAATTACATGAAACACATTTCAGTTGTTTCAGCACTCTTTATTTTTTGTTAATCACCTTTGAAACAGGGAAGAATAGCCAACGATGCTCTATGACAGTAACCAGAACAACATATTTTGCAAATCTATTTGTTTGTTTCTCAGAGCCAGTCTGAGAGAATCAAAGGCTGCATGTAAAGACTTATGGTCGGATACATCTTTACAGTGTTACTGACTGAATTAGCCGAGGGTGTAGGTGTAATGAAGGGAGCCACCTTCTTCAAGAAAGCATTCATGCTCATGGGTTCCCAGCTTAATTTGCCGCTGGCAGACTCCAAGCAGGTCATCGAACCCGATGTCATGGTCATGAACCTCAAGCCTCATCACGTCATTCTCTTGGGCCTTGAAGTGATTGAAGTCTTCATCCCACCAGGGGTTTCGATCATTGTGGCGAACTGATGTTTCACCCAGATTGGCAGATCCACAAAAAACCTCGACATAGGCATCCGGAGTTCCCAGAATGTTTGAATCAAGTCTCCTGGCCCGCAGGTTAAACAGCTTGAGCTGGGCTTCAGCCACTGTCAGAGTGCACAGGACCAAGAGCAGGAGCGGAGAACAGGAGGCCATGGCTGCAGAAGCTGTGGAAGATGAACATGTTAGAAAAATATCACTCGTCACCGGCTTGATCTTCAATATCAGGATACATGTCTTTATTATCCTTGCAAGAATGGAAGTAGTCATCACATACATCAGGTTGCATGGGACAAAAGAGTAACTTTAGTAGAGTCCTTGATATGCTTGCCCAGTTAGAGGTGGGGTTAAGAGGTGGTAGATGGAGTGAGGAGCCATTTCTGATATCACCCAAAACAAATGGCATCCGTTTTGAAATGTTGATTGCAATATATATATATTTTTTCAGACGTTTGTCAGTGTTGGACAGAGAAGGATGAAACCCTCAAACATGTACTTTTACATACATTTTCATATTTGCTTTGAAAAAAGCACATTCATTTTTAAAGACAGATATAAAAACGTAATCCTTAATAAAGGGCAAATTGGAGGTTTAATTAATAAAAAAACGATTCTTGTTTAAACAAGAAACTGGAATTCAACAACTTCAAATTCTTTACTCATTGTCTTTTAGACTGCTGTGCAGGAGCAAAGTCCTAGGGTAGGAGGAGAGGACATTTCTGCAAACTAGCATTGACTTGCAGACTTACTTTGCAGAATAATGAGTTTAAAAACCTTTCTCGGCTGAGACAAGTCAAGGATCAAATGAAGCTCAGCGCAAGTTCAACCAGGAAGACCGTCTTTTCTCATTCATTTACTATTTCCATGTCACTACTCTCTCTCCTCTCAATAAGTGATCGGGGGCGTCACTCCCCAGCTAACCAATCACTTCGCTCTATTCTCACAAGCCTATCATATCGCTCCGCTAACCCTTTTAAATCTTCTCTCTCCTCTGACAGCTGTCATTTCAGGTGACTCGACGCAACCCTCCTCCCGCCCTTTTCACCTCCTGTCCCTCTGAATCCAGGGTCAAGCTAAGCCCCTCCCCTTCAGACCGAACCCAACTATCCATTCACCACCACCAGGGTCAAGCTAAGCCCCTCCCCTTCAGCCCGAACACAACTATCCATTCACCACCACCAGGGTCAAGCTAAGCCCCTCCCCTTCAGACCGAACCCAACTATCCATTCACCACACCAGGGTCAAGCTAAGCCCCTCCCTTCAGCCCGAACACAACTATCCATTCACCACCACCAGGGTCAAGCTAAGCCCCTCCCCTTCAGCCGAACACAACTATCCATTCACCACCACCAGGGTCAAGCTAAGCCCTCCCCTTCAGACCGAACCCAACTATCCATTCACCACCACCAGGGTCAAGCTAAGCCCCTCCCCTTCAGACCGAACACAACTATCCATTCACCACCACCAGGGTCAAGCTAAGCCCCTCCCCTTTAGACCGAACCCAACATCCATTCACCACCACCAGGGTCAAGCTAAGCCCTCCCCTTCAGACCGAACCCAACTATCCATTCACCACCACCAGGGTCAAGCTAAGCCCCTCCCCTTCAGACCAAACCCAACTATCCATTCACCACCACCAGGGTCAAGCTAAGCCCCTCCCCTTCAGACCGACCCCAACTATCCATTCACCACCACCAGGTCAAGCTAAGCCCCTCCCCTTCACACCGAACCCAACTATCCATTCACCACCACCAGGGTCAAGCTAAGCCCCTCCCCTTCAGACCGAACCCAACTATCCATTCACCACCACCAGGGTCAAGCTAAGCCCCTCCCCTTCAGACCGACCCAACTATCCATTCACCACCACCAGGGTCAAGCTAAGCCCCTCCCCTTCAGACCGACCCCAACCATCCATTCACCACCACCAGGGTCAAGCTAAGCCCCTCCCCTTCAGACCGACCCAACTATCCATTCACCACCACCAGGGTCAAGCTAAGCCCCTCCCCTTCAGACCGCCCAACTATCCATTCACCACCACCAGGGTCAAGCTAAGCCCCTCCCTTCAGACCGACCCAACTATCCATTCACCACCACCAGGGTCAAGCTAAGCCACCCCCTTCAGACCGAACCCAACTATCCATTCACCACCACCAGGGTCAAGCTAAGCCCCTCCCCTTCAGACCGAACCCAACCATCCATTCACCACCACCAGGGTCAAGCTAAGCCCTCCCCTTCAGACAGAACCCAACCATCCATTCACCACCAGGGTCATTGCCCAGGTATAAGGGTCCCTTTTTAAGGTTGAGAAAAGGAGATAAATGTAATTAAATGATAGTAAAGAAATTCCTTTCAAACTACTAATGATTTATTTAGCAGGTGTAAACACCATTGCAATTGACCTTAATGGTTCATGTCATTTTTTTTCTATAAACTATTTAATGTCTCGTTGCTTTTACAGTATCTTTAAAACTGTTATTAAGAGAAGAGTCTATACGAACATGTTATCAGCTCACTATGTTAGCTAGCATCCAGATGTTTGCATTGCAATTCAAGCTTCAGCTTCTCCTGACATGTGCAACACGCGATCGCAAAACAGTGACAAACATTAGCAACACATTGAGCAAACATGCCTGTTGTTGAGACCCAAAAGAAATGTTTGATAAAATGGGAATACTGCTGCTAGACAAAGAACACATGGTCTCAGATTACTTTGAAGAAATGAAAAGGTAAAGCTCAAACGCTGTTCTGAGCAAAATGACAGGAACATTTTAATAATATTATTATTATTATTATTATTATTATTATGAACAGTGCAGTATTACCTGTAGTCCTGATGCTTGTCTCTCTGCACACTGTGTGCTTTTCCTTACGCTTTTAAAGGCCAGCAAACGTCTTATCAGCTTCATCCCGCCCTCCCACCACACATCGACCACAGCAGCTGCTACACAACCTGCTACACAACCTGCTACACAACCTGCTACACAACCTGCTACACAACCTGCTACATAACCTGCTGCACAACCTGCTACACAACCTGCTGCACAACCTGCTACACAACCTGCTACACACCTGCTACATAACCTGCTGCACAACCTGCTACACAACCTGCTACACAACCTGCTGCACAACCTGCTACACAATCAGCATTTTACAACATGACAGGCTTAGAATGTTAGGCCTTGAGCTTTCTGGATTGTTTGGCCTGTTGGTCCCTTGATCTAATATCTGATGAGAGGACTAAAGCACCACAATCCTTGATTCAGATCTAGCAAGAGGGACTTTACCAAAAATGCAGATTCAATTAAAACTAATTGAAGCATTCATACATTTAATATGCAAAACCAGTGAGTATACATCACAAGTATACAAGTTAAATGTAGTTTTATACAATGATTATATTTTTCAATTTGTGTGGATGGTGTTAATAAAATAATGTTTTCCTTTATGTTTTATTTGCAGGTAAAAAGAGGCAATCAAATAATCTGCTGCAGACTGCTCAGCATGGATGATAGAAAAGAGAAGAGTCACACTGAGTCAGTTAGTGCTAATCTTCAGAGTGTAAAAGTCACACTGGACATAATGTTACATTTTTAGAGTTAAATCAATTCTTGTCAGAATTATTATGTCACACTACATCATACTGAGAAGTGTTAATCAAGTTTTACAAGATGATGTAAAAGCTCATAGATTTGAGGCTAACACCACAGCAGCACGAGAAAATGTGGCAAAGCACATCTGCCAACAGTGTGGGAGCAATCCAGCTGCTGCATGTGATGTAAGCGTGCACACCAGACATGTCCTTCACAACAGAGATACCAGACAGCCTTCAACAACTTGTTTTGCAGGAAGATAAGTGTCCAAAACAAAATGTATTTCTTTCTTGGACTTCATCATTAGTTGACAAATATAAAATGCCTTTTTGGCTCTTATTTTCCGATCTTGCATTTTGTGTATACTCAATGTTATTCAGCTTTCTGACGACCCTCAGTGAGTCTTTAGCAATATACTTCAGAGACCCTCAGTGAGTCTTTAGCAATATACTTCAGAGACCCTCAGTGAGTCTTTAGCAATATACTTCAGAGACCCTCAGTGAGTCTTTAGCAATATACTTCAGAGACCCTCAGTGAGTCTTTAGCAATATACTTCAGAGACCCTCAGTGAGTCTTTAGCAATATACTTCAGAGACCCTCAGTGAGTCTTTAGCAATATACTTCAGAGCTATTGAGCCTTTGTTTTTAAGTGAAGCCCTAGTGGTTAGATACATCTTCACATCACAATGTTACATTTCCAAGTCAATACAAATGATCTTAATTCACATTTATGATATTTGTTGCCTCTAGAAATGCCTGAGAAAATCTATAGCTGTTCACCAGAGTCATTGAGGGTCCACCCACACTGTATAAAAAAAAGTTTTTTTTACAGTTTTTCACCCAAAAATGTAACAGTTTTTTATTGTATTTTATAATTACAGGAAATCATATTAAAACTAGAGAATGCAATTCCTGAAGAAATTGCTAGTGGGAATGCTTTATGCTGAAAAGCTGACGCTGAATTGCTATGCTGAAATGTAATGTGTAAGAAGAAAGTGAAGAATTTAGATTGAAATGATACATGAACACTGGGGGCTTGAATGTGTGATAAGAGAAGAAAAGAAAGTAAAAAGGCTTGGAAAAGCAGCAGAATATTGAACTGCAAACTATTGAACTAACTTGATGGCGAATGATCTGTCGCCATGGCAACGGTATTTGATGACACCCCATAATACGCTTAGATATGTTGATGGCTGCATCGTTACCAAACCTGTTAGTTTTGGGCTGTTTGGAGCATTTTCACTGAAGTTATGAGAAAACGTGTTTCATGGCGAGCATTGTGTTGCCATGGCAACGGCATTTGAAGAAATTCAAAACTGTCCGTAGATGTCTTCACGGCTGGACTGTTAGCACACATGTGAAGTTTTAGCACTTTTTGACAATTTTCATAGGAGTTATAGCAATATCGTGTTTTATTGCAAGGGATGCGTTGCCATGGCAACAGCTTTTGAGGAAAACTCACTAATGGCACATAGACATGTTGAGGGCTGGACCATTAACTGTCATCTGAAGTCTGGTGGTGTTTTGACCATTTTCATATCAGTTACGACAACATCGTGTTTTTTGGCGAGGGAGCGTTTCCATGGAAACAGCCTATGGTGAGATCTCAGATTTGGCGTAGAGCTGTTGAGGCATGGACCGGTGTTATACAAGCGAAGTTTGGGGACGATCGGACCGTGTCCATTGGAGTTACAGCGACATCGTGTTTCATGGCGAGGGATGCGTTTCCATGGAAACGGCATATGATGACACCCCATAATTGACATAGAGCTGTTGAGGGCCGGACCATTATCTGAAGTCTGGTGCTGTTTTAGACCATTTGCATAGGTATCACGACAACATCGTGTTTTATGGCGAGGGATGCGTTTCCATGGAAACAGCATATGGTGAGATCTCAGATTTGCGTAGAGCTGTTGAGGCATGGGAGGTGATATACAGCGAAGTTTGGGGGACGATCGGACCGTGTCCATTGGAGTTACAGCGACATCGTGTTTTATGGCGAGGGATGCGTTTCCATGGAAACGGCATATGACGACACCCCATAGAGCTGTTGAGGGCACGACTATTAACCATTATCTGAAGTCTGCTGCTCTGAGCATGTCAGTTGGAGTTATGACATCATCGTGTTCCATGACACAGGTGTTTATATTTGAGCTAACGACGTGTCCAGAGATCAAAGGTTTCCATGGTGATCAGTGAGAGGAGAGCATTTCATTGTTCTGAATGAGAGATAAACCTCTTACATGTGAACGTTTTGTTGAAGAACCGTAACAGATATCGGTGAAATTTCAAAGCGTGAAGCATCTCAAGGACTTGAGCATCTGAAGTGTGCTTTTTGTGTACTTTCGGGTTAATAATGTGGCCTTTTTGGCAGATAACTAAAGGTGTGCGGCTGCTGTGGTGGGGAAAGGTGAGGCTGAACTTACAATGGGTTTAATGGAGACATGTTGAAAGTTTTTGTCACTTCATGCCCTCAAGAGGCATTTTGTTTAATTGTTTTGCTTAATTTTAAACCGTTTATTCTTGTAATTTAGTGGAATGCTGTGTCAGCATTCCCACTAAATTACAAGAATAAACGGTTTATTGAAATGTGTCATGTATTTTAACAAAAACAAACTGTAGAAATGAAATACGTTATTTATCTGTTTTTTAGCAGTATTTAAATGCAAATTTAACAAAACTAACCGTACAAATAAATGATTTTCTGTTGGCAAAATTTGCTGCATTTTCTGTAATTTTACTAAAAAATACTTTTGTTATGGCTCTATATCACTATCAAATACATAACAAATACTGTTAATACTCATTTAAAAAATGTATAATTGCAAAAAAATATCTGAGTAAAGAAAGAAATATTTTGTAATTTTGCTTAAATGTAACCACTACTTTACATTGATACACTCAAACAACACAGGTATTGACTATCCTATTGTATTACTTGTATTACTTTGAGATTGAATTATTAAATACGTGAATTTCAGGTTATAAAAACTGTGAAGCTGACAGTTGAGCGGCCCGACCAAGCAAGTAGGCAGAGGCAGAACGTCCCAAATACAACCCGGTGTGGGCATTTATTCCTCTTGGTGGTACATGACACAGCCTCAATATTACTGTCCACGTGAACACCGTCACCAGCAACAAGGATCTCACACACACTCTAACAGGAAACAGAGCCTAAAGACACACAGACTAATCAAGCCAACAAGACACAGGTGAGGGGGGAGGAGACAACACAGGGCACCAGGTGAACACAATCACCAGCAACAGACAAAACGGGAGGGGGAACACTTTTCAAACTAAAACAATGTTTTAGGATAGAACAGATTAATATACTTCGCCAAATATGAAGCTATATAATCCGTAACGGAGGCCGAGATCTCTGGGGCCATAGATCACCTCCGTTACAAAAACCATAGAGTTAAATACAACAACAAAAAAGTTGACTGTTATTAACATGTTGGGTGCGAATGCCTTCCAGAGCACAATACAGATATAAAATGATGCTATAACCCACCAGTAACAGCCATAGACTGTGGGTTATATAGGAGACATTTGTCTATTCCAGGGGTACTCAAACTTTTTTGTTAAAGGTCCACTTGTGAATTTTATACAAGGTCAATGGTCCGGATCAATGCCAGTAAAGTCCCCCCCCCCCCCCCCCCCAGAGCGGAGCAACGAAACTGAAATTAAGAAGCAGGCTATGCATGGGGTCCCCTTGAGGGGGTTTCCCGACATGTCGTTGCTGTGGACCTTCTTAATCTTTTTTTTTTTTTTTTTTTTAAATTTAAATTTTGAAATTGTTACGTTTATTCTGGTTTGTTTTGTGTTTGTATCTTTTATTTTAAATGTATGTATTTATTTTATGTTTTGTGAGCTGAGCTGTGTGATTTTATATTTCATGTATCTCTCTGTACAGCACTTTGGTCTGGAGGTTTTAAAGTGCTATATAAATAAAGTTGGATTGGATTGGATTAATCTACCTTCTTTGGGGGCCCCCTTCTGGTCCAAGCACTTGCCTGTCGGTAAACGGCGCCCCTGTATACACACACACATTCAATACATACATACAGTATGATGGCTTGAACTAGTGGGAGAAATGGCAGTTTGTCTGTAGCCAATGCCTTGAACCTCGGCAAAAATGGCATTAGAAGCATTAGAAAGTCAAGGTAAAGTTGCGGTTAACTTGCTGTCTGCAATGCGTGTCACGCTTGCGCACACAAGTAAATATATATGCACGTTCATTCTCACAACGCGTCAGACACAAGAAAATTGAAAGGGGAACTATCATGCAAAATGCACTTTGTGATGTCTTTTATACATAAACATGTGTCCCCGGTGCGTCGGGGAACTCACGCAGCGCCAGAAATAAAACCCTCTCTCTTTTCCTCCGTACCCAAATCTTTTAAAAACCGGGGTACAATGAGCGGATACAGATTTGCTGCCGATCTGACGTCAAATCGGCAGCGGACCCACAGAAAATTGCTATCAGAAACAATGCCTGACGTGTTTTGGACGTAATCTCGTCTTTGTTTACATTAGCAAGCCTCGCTAACACTCAGAGCTAACCTGTACTGGAGAGCACATGTGTTTAAAAAGCAGGAAATAAAAAAAGGAACTCACCTTGTGATAAACCCGCAAGAGAAAAAGCATTTGAGCTCCATAATGTTTCAGAAATAATCTTTGATGTGGTTTAGAACAGGATGGCGTTTTATCACAACCAAATTTAACTTTATCTCCGGTAGAGTTCTGATCAGGCATTAGCTCCGCCTCCTCTTTTTTTTTTTTTTCAAGCTAAGGACCCAAAATCCGCGTTTCTCCAACAGGGCTGCAATAGAGGGGTAGGCCTATGAGCAGTATGAGGCATGGCTACAATGGGGGACCTGTTTGGTATTTTAAGCAAAAAACTTCACAGACATGTTTTGTATAGGTATGGCCCTACAATATATGTTTCCGATATAGCATGATAGGTCCACTTTAATTTACATCAGAATCAGAATTTTTCTTATTTTCTTATTATTTATTTATTTATTATAATGGGACACAGGGTTCGGTCCGTCTGTTGTCAGATCTGCTGTTTCAGCCCAACATCTCTGTGTCCTCCTCCATGTACGGGGTCTCCGGGGCCCAGCAGCAGGGGTTCCAGGTGTTCAGAGGCTCCACCTTCAGCATCAGCTGCTCCATCCAGCCTCAGTACCCAGGAGGCTCCTTCCAGCTCAACTTCACCTCCATCAACTCAACTCACAACTACTACTCACTGCCAGCTGTCAATCACTCTGCCCACTTCCTGTTTCCTTCTGCAGAGCCCGCCCACCAGGGAAACTACAGCTGTGTTTATCACGTCTTTGTTTTTCTCATGACTTCTCCTCTGAGAGCCGTCTGCTCTCCGTCTCCGTCAACGTCACAGGTGAGCTGTTACAGTTTATAAGGCTATATCAAATATATATATATACTAGAAAATTCCGAGAAATGTTGACTGTGTGACTGAAACTTGGGTGCTCGTCCCGATGCTAACATTACCCCCGCTGAGTAAGTATTAACAGCATTAGTTGTATTGTTAAGGTACAACAAAGAATATCCATTCATTTTAGCTCACTTTTAGCTGACTATTTGAACTGTTTATCTATTACATGTTTGGATTCTTGTACCACAGTCCTGCATCGTTTCTGAACATCTTTAGATTACCACTGGATTTAGTTAACGACCGACATGTAGTTTACATTAGAGTCTGGACCTGAGTACTGACTGCTGGATGTAAGAGATACAGCAGCTTCTCCTACGGTCTGGAAACATGTCAGGCCACATATTAAAGTCTCTCCAGAGGCCACATCAGAGAGAGAGGAGTCTCCATGCTGAAGTGGCTTCAGGGTTCAGGTCTCTACAGAGTGTTTGCTGACTTCTAGAGTCTTCTTTTGGAAGACTTCTTTGTCTTTTTTCCCAAGTGTTTGCAGATGACGCTTTAGCTGCCACACAATATCCAGTTCATCAGGATACCAGACTCCAAACCATGCTCCAGGATGCAAAGGGAACTGCCTGTTCACAGCTTTGTTCATAGCTTTGTTTAAGTGATAGCAGCTGTCTCAAGAACCCCAAGTGATATCTGTCATGTTGCATTCAAGAAGTAGAAGCTCCCTCCAAGAAGTAGAAGATCCCTCCAAGAAGTAGAAGATCCCTCCAAGAAGTAGAAGATCCCTCCAAGAAGTAGAAGATCCCTCCAAGAAGTAGAAGATCCCTCCAAGAAGTAGAAGATCCCTCCAAGAAGTAGGAGATCCCTCCAAGAAGTAGAAGATCCCTCCAAGAAGTAGAAGATCCCTCCAAGAAGTAGAAGATCCCTCCAAGAAGTAGAAGATCCCTCCAAGAAGTAGAAGATCCCTCCAAGAAGTAGGAGATCCCTCCAAGAAGTAGAAGATCCCTCCAAGAAGTAGAAGATCCCTCCAAGAAGTAGAAGATCCCTCCAAGAAGTAGAAGATCCCTCCAAGAAGTAGAAGATCCCTCCAAGAAGTAGAAGATCCCTCCAAGAAGTAGGAGATCCCTCCAAGAAGTAGAAGATCCCTCCAAGAAGTAGAAGATCCCTCCAAGAAGTAGAAGATCCCTCCAAGAAGTTCGCCAGAAAATCTCCGTTTTAAAAAAAAATGTTTACAGTGTACCTATACAACTTCATAAGACATTCTTAAATGTCATATAACCATATATTAAACAAAGGGTCTGATAGTATGATTACCCCTCTATTAAGGAACATTACCTTATAGACGGCATTAGAACAACAACAGGTGACCAAAACAATCATACATCGTCATTGACTACAATGGCTTACTAGGAGGATACTACAACAGGTGCACAGACCAAGGGTCAATAAAGTCTTATTACCCCCCTTTTTAGGAACAATACTTTATGAGGGGGCAACACAACAATAACCAGCTAAACAATCAAGTCATACAAGAGTAAAGACAATGGTTTATTAGGGGTCACTACAACAGGTGCACTGACACCTGTCCCATCAAAGGGATTTAGGGGCGGGACTAAGGTTTTATGGGGGGTCATAAATCAATCACTCAACATGTCATAAATACCAAAGTGACGTGGTCTTTCAACTACTTGCTATATTATGTTATTACAAAAACTCAAGTTCTCTGAGATTGAAGTTACAGGATAACATTTCGAAATAATAATAAAAATGATATTTTGAAAATAATTATTTGTTTTTTTTCCTTCAATGGGCCTTTATTTTGAAAGTGATGGAAAAATGTTTTTCAGATACAAATAAAACTGTATTGCGCGCCACCCTTTTTCTGTACACAATAATGTCCTTATAATAATGTCCTTACTATTTCCTAGCAACACTTGTATAGACAGGATTCACAGAGTCAGGCTACAGAATATAATAATAATAATCGTAGGAAACATTATATTTCAGTCAGACAACTCACGTGTTTCTTAATATGTTTATTAGAAGCAGCATATAGTTTAAGTTTGGCGTCTAGGCTCGGGCCTCATCACTCCACAGATTTACAAAGAACATTGAGTGATGATTAGATAACTATCCCCCGAGCCTACAGGTGGAAGCTGGGGTGGAAGCTGGGGTGGAAGCTGGGTGGAAGCTGGGGTGGAAGCTGGGGTGGAAGCTGGGGTGGAAGCAGGGTGGAAGCTGGGGTGGAAGCTGGGGTGGAAGCAGGGGTGGAAGCTGGGGTGGAAGCTGGGGTGGAAGCTGGGTGGAAGCTGGGGTGGAAGCTGGGGTGGAAGCTGGGGTGGAAGCTGGGGTGGAAGCTGGGGTGGAAGCAGGGGTGGAAGCTGGGGTGGAAGCTGGGGTTGTGGTGGGTGGTGGTGGGGTGGAAGCTGGGGTGGAAGCTGGGGTGGTGGTGGGGTGGAAGCTGGGGTGGTGGGGGGTGGAAGCTGGGGTGGAAGCTGGGGTGGAAGCTGGGGTGGAAGCTGGGGTGGAAGCTGGGTGGTGGTGGGGTGGTGCTGGGTGGAAGCTGGGGTGGAAGCTGGGGTGGTGGTGGGGTGGTGGTGGGGTGGAAGCTGGGGTGGAAGCTGGGGTGGGGTGGGGTGGAAGCTGGGGTGGAAGCAGGAGTGGTGGTGGGGTGGAAGCTGGGGTGGAAGCTGGGGTGGGTGGTGGGGTGGAAGCTGGGGGAAGCAGGGGTGGAAGCTGGGTGGAAGCTGAGGTGGAAGCTGGGGGGTGGTGGGGTGGAAGCTGGGGTGGAAGCTGGGGTGGTGGTGGGGTGGAAGCTGGGGTGGAAGCAGGGGTGGAAGCTGGGGTGGTGGTGGTGGGCAGGCGAGCAGCAGCAACATGAAACACAGCAGTGGCAGCAGCAATAAAAAAAAAACCTGGCAGCTTAAATAGAGCGGCATGTTAAGGAGAATGCGTTTGGTTGATTGTAAGAGGGACGAGGCGCGTCACGTGTTAATGTTTCATTGGTGTTCGAGTTGACTGCCTGAACTAGCTCGCAGGCTTCGCCCCATATGTGTGTGGTAGTGATGGGAATTCGGCTCTTTTTAGAGAGCTCATAGAGAGATCATTTGGCTCGGCTCACGAAGAAGAGCCAGCTCTTTCGGCTCCCAAACGGCTCTTCATTTTACCACATATACAATAATAATTCAATCAAATTTAGCCCTGTTTTGACTCATGATTTATAGTGTCGGAGCTGACCGAGATGACCTGAATAACTACAGGCCCATCTCTAACCTCTCCTTCATCTCAAAGACCCACGAAAGAGTGGTTGCTGACCAACTTCAACAACACCTGGACAAAAACAACCTTCATGAACCCTTCCAATCGGGTTTCCGCTCAAAGCACAGCACCGAAACAGCGCTGGTAAAAATCACCAACGACCTCCTCCGTGCAGCTGACTCTGGACTGCTCACCATCCTAATCCTCCTTGACCTCACAGCTGCCTTTGACACCATCTCGCACCCACTGCTTATCAAACGTTTGGCAGACATTGGGATCACTGGTACCGCACTCTCATGGTTTTCATCCTACCTCACAGACAGAAAACAATATGTCCGTCTCAGCACCCACCGGTCAAACTGCTCCACTGTCTCACATGGTGTTCCTCAGGGGTCAGTATTGGGTCCACTCCTGTTTATTATCTACCTACTCCCCCTTGGCACTATCCTCCGTCATCATAATGTCCATTTCCACTGTTACGCCAATGATACTCAGGTCTACATTTCCAGCAAACCCAACACTGCCCTCCCTCCAACCTCTCTCACCAACTGCCTCCAGGATATCAGGAGCTGGATGAACAGGAACTTCCTGAAACTCAACGGCAGCAAAACCGAAGCCCTGCTGGTTGGCACCAAAACCACACTCTCCAAAATCTCATCCTCCCCTGCCTCCAACCTCATCATTGATGGCTACACCATCCCCTTCTCTGGCCAAGTTAAGAGCCTTGGTGTCATCCTGGACAGCTCCCTCTCATTTTCACCTCACATAAATAACATCACCCGGACTGCCTTCTTCCACATACGCAATATCTCCAGACTCCGCCCATCCCTTTCTCAATCAAACACTGAAGTCCTGGTCAATGCATTTGTCACGTCCCGCATCGACTACTGTAACGCCATCCTCTCAGGCATACACCCACCAAGCTCATCAATAAACTACAAATCATACAGAACTCTGCAGCCCGGATCATCACCGGCACCAAGGCCTCAGAACACATCACCCCCATCCTCATCCAACTCCACTGGCTCCCTGTTCAATCCCGTATCATCTTCAAAAACCTACTGCTCACCTACAAAGCCCTACATAACCGCCCCCCCCCTATCTGGCTGACCTTCTTCAGGAGTACACTCCCTCTCGCTCCCTCCGCTCCTCCTCTGCTGGTCTGCTAACCGTCCCCACCCCACGCCTCGTCACCATGGGTGCTCGGGCTTTTAGCTGCACTG
Organism: Dissostichus mawsoni; assembly: GCA_011823955.1. Taxonomy (NCBI): domain Eukaryota; kingdom Metazoa; phylum Chordata; class Actinopteri; order Perciformes; family Nototheniidae; genus Dissostichus; species Dissostichus mawsoni. The sequence goes on from JAAKFY010000012.1 coordinate 2,815,144, forward strand.
CTCCCAGACTCTGGAACTCCCTCCCCCCGCACATCCGACAGTCAGACACAATCACCATATTTAAATCCCAATTAAAAACCCACCTTTCAAATCTGCCTACTCACTGTAGTGCTCCCCATTATATGGTTCATTTATGTCCACTTGACTGTCTCCTCCATGATTTCCTGTTTGTGTTTTTATCATGTTCTGGCGCTATTAGCGTTTTCTTTGTTTTCTTTTTTAACAAATTGTACGGTGTCCTTGGGTGTCATGAAAGGCGCCTAAAAATATAATGTATTATTATTATTATTAAACATATATAACTTTAATATAAATGATTTGCTGAGGCCAATTGTTTTCCTTGCATTTACAGACCCTTGTAACTCTCTGATTGTAGAACCACGCTAAACACATAGGCGGCGCGTGACTCAGGTTCTGGAAGGCTAAATAACTTTTGGTAACACTTTATATTAAGGTACAGACATTCACCATCAACTAGTTGTTAATTAACATGCATATTAGCAGTAGATTGGCTCTTTATTAGTCATTATAAAACTGTTATTAATGCCTTATTCTACGTGACCGTATTCTACAAGTAATAAGCCATTAGTTGAGAGTTTTTCCTCAATAACCCTCTAATTAGTGCTGATTTGTTGCAAGTAAGGAAGTTGTTGTACATGAGTTTGGGTCTTAATATGCTCTGCTCAATATGGGCCTAATGAGGCTGCAGTACCACAAGAATAGAAATTCTCCCATAATACACTTATGAAATATGATCTATTCGTATGAAACAAGACATGAAACTATAAGTGTTAATTGTGTCTAAATAACAAAACATTTGGTATTTCTATCTAAGAACATGTTTTGAAGGTTAGACATGGAAAATATGGAATATGGAATCATTCATTTATATACTCGTAATATCATGATAAATTACATGAAACACATTTCAGTTGTTTCAGCACTCTTTATTTTTTGTTAATCACCTTTGAAACAGGGAAGAATAGCCAACGATGCTCTATGGCAGTAACCAGAACAACATATTTTGCAAATCTATTTGTTTGTTTCTCAGAGCCAGTCTGAGAGAATCAAAGGCTGCATGTAAAGACTTATGGTCGGATACATCTTTACAGTTTTACTGACTGAATTAGCCGAGGGTGTAGGTGTAACGAAGGGAGCCACCTTCTTCAAGATAGCATTCATGCTCATGGGTTCCCAGCTTAATTTGCCGCTGGCAGACTCCAAGCAGGTCATCCAACCCGAAGTCCTGGTCGTAAACCTTAAGCATCATCACGTCATTCACTCGGGCCTTGAAGTGAGTGAAGTCTTCCTCCCACCAGGGGTTTGGGTTGTTGTTGTGAACTGATGTTTCACCCAGATTGGCAGATCCACAAAAAACCTCGACATAGGCATCCGGCTTTCCCAGAGTGCTTGAATGAAGTTTGCTGGCCCGCAGGTTAAACAGCTTGAGCTGGGCTTCAGCCACTGACAGAGTGCACAGGACCAAGAGCAGGAGCGGAGAACAGGAGGCCATGGCTGCAGAAGCTGTGGAAGATGAACATGTTAGAGAAATATCACTCGTCACCGGCTTGATCTTCAATATCAAGATACATGTCTTTATTATCCTTGCAAGAATGGAAGTAGTCATCACATACATCAGGTTGCATGGGACAAAAGAGTAACTTTAGTAGAGTCCTTGATATGCTTATATACAAGAGAGGGTGTTACAGTCAACAAGACGGAAGAATACTATTTAGTTAAGTTAAGATTAACTAAGGCCTGCGTAAGCAATACACATGACAGTCATATGCCTATCTCTCTAGGGGCTGTGTCATCATGCCAATCTGAGGAACATAGCTATCATGACTTCAACACAGTGTCTCATGAGCGTCATCCATGTAGTCATACATCCGGCTACGTACACAGCTACGTAGGGCCTCTCTTATCATGTGCTACTCTGATATAGAAGGAACATTCAGTATTCTCCCAACAAACATTTAAGTTTGGAAACATATTGCAATGAATAAGCCATTGTGAGGTTTTATGACACACTCTTAGCTCACAATGCTGTTTTAAGAATGAAGCTGGTGTTAAAAACGGAGTATTTGACTGGTTAATCCATCATTCTGCCATTTTTTCAGTCATTATGGGCATTTTCCTATACTGCTAAAATGGTGTCCATGTGGGGTCACCGACGAATCACTATTAGGCTATATATTTCCTGCTTCATCTTGTTCATGGTAGTTTAGGGACTTTGTATGGTAACTACTTGGATTCAGTGGGACCATAAAGGGGAGCATAGCACGACTACTTTCTGCTTCCATGTTATGGGCACAAACAATTATAAAATAAATAAATAAATACATATACATTTCTTTTTTTAATACTTAAACATGTTCAGTACTTATTCGTATTCCATTAATAGTAAATGGCAGTTTACCTAGAGGACTGTGGTCCCCCCAACACAGAGTGAGTCCTATTTTTATACTTGTGTTACAACTTTGTAAACTCTGGAGCACCGGAGATATGTGCAAACAAAGTGAATGCATAGCCCTGCAAATGAGATGACTTTGACACAAACCTTTACTAGTTGTCTGCCTATGTTAAATCCACTGTAAAGTGTCATCTTTTATTCACACTTAATCATTTGTGTTACTCTCAAGTTTACCTTGACACAACGTAACAAAACCCATTCACCATTATGAGGTATTTTTTTAGTATTACTATGAAAAAGTTATCAATAGTTAAATAGTGCACACATGTACAATCATGTAGATAAGATCCCTTTTACTTCCTGCTGCTTTATAAAAAGTTCCAGCTTAGCCAAATAAGTGTTCATCATCGTCAAAGGAAAGAGTGTGAGATGTTAATCTGGTAACAGCTGGATTTGTTTGAACTGGGTTTCCATTTACTTTTTTATCTCTTAACCTTCAAAACACACATATCTATGGTGTGGAAAACTCCCACCACTTGTCACCTATTTTCTTGAGAACCTCTGTCCATTTTTAAAAAATTAAACTATTAGCTAGCTTATGCCAAAGCCTTCATTGTGTTACCAGTAAGTGTACCTAAAAAGCAATTGTTCTAAGTCTTAATCTTCGAAATCGAATATTAGAGGTGGGGTTAAGAGGTGGTAGATGGAGCGATGAGCCATTTCTGATAGGCTGTGGCACAGTGGGTTAGTGCGTTGGTGTTGGGATCAGGGGGGCACAGGTTCAAACCCCACTGCAGTCAGCATGTCGTTGTGTCCCTGAGACACTTCACCCCAAAGTGCTCCTGTGGGGATTGTCCTCAGTATTGAGTATGTTAGTCGCTTTGGATAAAAGCGTCTAACAAGTAACATGTAATGTAATGATATCACCCAAAACAAATGGCATCCGTTTTGAAATGTTGATTGCAATATTTGTATTTTTTTTTTTCCAGACGTTTGTCAGTGTTGGACAGAGAACGATGAAACCCTCAAACATGTACTTTTACATACATTTTCATATTTGCGATCGCAAAACAGTGACAAACATTAGCAACACATTGAGCAAACATGCCTGTTGTTGAGACCCAAAAGAAATGTTTGATAAAATGGGAATACTGCTGCTAGACAAAGAACACATGGTCTCAGATTACTTTGAAGAAATGAAAAGGTAAAGCTCAAACGCTGTTCTAAGCAAAATGACAGGAACATTTTGATAATATTATTATTATTATTATTATTATTATTATTATGAACAGTGCAGTATTACCTGTAGTCCTGATGCTTGTCTCTCTGCACACTGTGTGCTTTTCCTTACGCTTTTAAAGGCCAGCAAACGTCTTATCAGCTTCATCCCGCCCTCCCACCACACATCGACCACAGCAGCTGCTACACAACCTGCTACACAACCTGCTGCACAACCTGCTACACAACCTGCTGCACAACCTGCTACACAACCTGCTGCACAATCAGCATTTTACAACATGACAGACTTAGTGTTAGGGAATTATTCCCATAGATGTTTACCTTTTGCCCTCTGGCACAGATGACCAACCTTGGCATCTGTTATCTCCCTTAAGGAGGGGGCTGCTTTAGCAATGTTGTTGTTGTTGCCAGTTTATGACCGGGCATCTTTCGGTCAAACATGGTTTATTGGTATGAGGACATATGGAACGCTTCCTGCTCGGGGCTTGATGACCCCAAGGTGTGAAATCTTCGAGGCCATAAGCGTCAACTGCAAGTAATTCAGTGTCCCCAGCTGTTTAGTCTATCTAGTGAAGAATGTTGATTAGCCTCATCCGAATGAGTTAAAACCTCTACGAGAGGACGGTTTCTTCAGAATTGATTGTGGCAACTCATCCGTGTGGGTCAGACCGTTGGCTCTCTATGACACGTCTTGTGAATTCTCCGGCCGAAGCTCCAAATAAACCATCAGTGTTTGACATCAAAGCTCCAGCTCTCCTCGTGTCTCTTTGAGTCCTGACTCTCCATTGCTACAGAAGTTCCCCCCACACTTAGAATGTTAGGCCTTGAGCTTTATGGATTTTTTGGCCTATTGGTCCCTTTATCCAATATCTGATGAGAGGACTAAAGCACCACAATCCTTTATTCAGATCTAGCAAGAGGGACTTTACCAAAAATGCAGATTCAATAAAAATAATTTAAGCATTCATACATTTAATATGCAAAACCAGTGAGTATACATCAATGCCAGCAACTACTCATTTGTTTAAATGTGCTAAATATACAGAAACCTATTGCATTTAACATTTTATTATTTGTTAAGTCCAAGGAGAGGGTCGTTGTGTTACTCTCTATTAGGGCAGCATAACAATAAAACAATAACAATAACCAGCTAAACAATCAAGTCATACAAGAGTAAAGACAATGGTTTATTAGGGGTCACTACAACAGGTGCACTGACACCTGTCCCATCAAAGGGATTTAGAGGCGGGACTAAGGTTTTATGGGGGTCATAAATCAATCACTCAACATGTCATAAATACCAAAGTGACGTGGTCTTTCAACTACTTGCTATATTATGTTATTACAAAAACTCAAGTTCTCTGAGATTGAAGTTACAGGATAACATTTCGAAATAATAATAAAAAAGATATTTTAAAATAATAATTTGTTTGTTTTCCTTCAATGGGCCTTTATTTTGAAAAGTGATGGAAAATGTTTCAGATACAAATAAAACTGTATTGCGCGCCACCCTTTTTTCTGTACACAATAATGTCCTTATAATAATGTCCTTACTATTTCCTAGCAACACTTGTATAGACAGGATTCACAGAGTCAGGCTACAGAATATATAATAATATAATAATCGTAGGAAACATTATATTTCAGTCAGACAACTCACGTGTTTCTTAATATTATTATTAGAAGCAGCATATAGTTTAAGTTTGGCGTCTAGGCTCGGGCCTCATCACTCCACAGATTTACAAAGAACATTGAGTGATGATTAGATAACTATCCCCCGAGCCTACAGGTGGAAGCTGGGGTGGAAGCCGGGGTGGAAGCCGGGGTGGAAGCTGGGTGGAAGCCGGGGTGGAAGCTGGGGTGGAAGCAGGGGTGGAAGCCGGGGTGGAAGCTGGGGTGGAAGCTGGGGTGGAAGCTGGGGTGGAAGCTGGGGTGGAAGCTGGGGTGAAGCAGGGGTGGAAGCTGGGGTGGAAGCTGGGGTGGAAGCTGGGGTGAAGCTGGGGTGGAAGCTGGGGTGGAAGCTGGGGTGGAAGCTGGGGTGGAAGCTGGGGTGGAAGCTGGGGTGGAAGCTGGGGTGGAAGCTGGGGTGGAAGCTGGGGTGGAAGCTGGGGTGGAAGCTGGGGTGGAAGCTGGGGTGGAAGCTGGGGTGGAAGCTGGGGTGGAAGCTGGGGTGGAAGCTGGGGTGGAAGCTGGGGTGGAAGCTGGGGTGGAAGCTGGGGTGGAAGCTGGGGTGGAAGCTGGGGTGGAAGCAGGGGTGGAAGCTGGGGTGGAAGCTGGGGTGGAAGCTGGGGTGGAAGCTGGGGTGGAAGCTGGGGTGGAAGCTGGGGTGGAAGCTGGGGTGGAAGCCGGGGTGGAAGCCGGGGTGGAAGCCGGGGTGGAAGCCGGGGTGGAAGCCGGGGTGGAAGCCGGGGTGGAAGCCGGGGTGGAAGCCGGGTCGGAAGCCGGGTCGAAGCCGGGGTGGAAGCCGGGGTGGAAGCCTCACGAAGAAGAGCCGGCTCTTTCGGCTCCCAAACGGCTCTTCATTTTACCACATATACCTTTTATATTTCAATCAAATTTAGCCCTGTTTTGACTCATGATTTATACGTGTAAACATATATAACTTTAATATAAATGATTTACTGAGGCCAATTGTTTTCCTTGCATTTACAGACCCTTGTAACTCTCTGATTGTAGAACCACGCTAAACACATAGGCGGCGCGTGACTCAGGTTTGGAAGGCTAAAGAACTTTTGGTAACACTTTATATTAAGGTACAGACATTCACCATCAACTAGTTATTAATTAAAATGCATATTAGCAGTAGATTGGCTCTTTATTAGTCATTATAAAACTGTTATTAATGCCTTATTCTACATGACCGTATTCTACAAGTAATAAGCCATTAGTTGAGAGTTTTTCCTCAATAACCCTCTAATTAGTGCTGATTTATTGCAAGTAAGGAAGTTGTTGTACATGAGTTTGGGTCTTAATATGCTCTCCTCAATATGGGCCTAATGAGGCAGCAGTACCACATAGTGATTCTCCCATAATAACACTTATGAAATATGATCTATTCGTATGAAACAAGACATGAAACTATAAGTGTTAATTGTGTCTAAATAACAAAACATTTGGTATTTCTATCTAAGAACATGTTTTGAAGGTTAGACATGGAAAATATGGAATATGGAATCATTCATTTATATACTCGTAATATCATGATAAATTACATGAAACACATTTCAGTTGTTTCAGCACTCTTTATTTTTTGTTAATCACCTTTGAAACAGGGAAGAATAGCCAACGATGCTCTATGACAGTAACCAGAACAACATATTTTGCAAATCTATTTGTTTGTTTCTCAGAGCCAGTCTGAGAGAATCAAAGGCTGCATGTAAAGACTTATGGTCGGATACATCTTTACAGTTTACTGACTGAATTAGCCGAGGGTGTAGGTGTAATGAAGGGAGCCACCTTCTTCAAGAAAGCATTCATGCTCATGGGTTCCCAGCTTAATTTGCCGCTGGCAGACTCCAAGCAGGTCATCGAACCCGATGTCATGGTCATGAACCTCAAGCCTCATCACGTCATTCTCTTGTGCCTTGAAGTGATTGAAGTCTTCATCCCACCAGGGGTTTCGATCATTGTGGCGAACTGATGTTTCACCCAGATTGGCAGATCCACAAAAACCTCGACATAGGCATCCGGATTCCCAGAATGTTTGAATCAAGTCTCCTGGCCCGCAGGTTAAACAGCTTGAGCTGGGCTTCAGCCACTGTCAGAGTGCACAGGACCAAGAGCAGGAGCGGAGAACAGGAGGCCATGGCTGCAGAAGCTGTGGAAGATGAACATGTTAGAAAAATATCACTCGTCACCGGCTTGATCTTCAATATCAGGATACATGTCTTTATTATCCTTGCAAGAATGGAAGTAGTCATCACATACATCAGGTTGCATGGGACAAAAGAGTAACTTTAGTAGAGTCCTTGATATGCTTGCCCAGTTAGAGGTGGGGTTAAGAGGTGGTAGATGGAGTGAGGAGCCATTTCTGATATCACCCAAAACAAATGGCATCCGTTTTGAAATGTTGATTGCAATAATATATTTTTTTTTTCAGACGTTTGTCAGTGTTGGACAGAGAACGATGAAACCCTCAAACATGTACTTTTACATACATTTTCATATTTGCTTTGAAAAAAACACATTCATTTTTAAAGACAGATATAAAAACGTAATCCTTAATAAAGGGCAAATTGGAGGTTTAATTAATAAAAAAACGATTCTTGTTTAAACAAGAAACTGGAATTCAACAACTTCAAATTCTTTACTCATTGTCTTTTAGACTGCTGTGCAGGAGCAAAGTCCTAGGGTAGGAGGAGAGGACATTTCTGCAAACTAGCATTGACTTGCAGACTTACTTTGCAGAATAATGAGTTTAAAAACCTTTCTCGGCTGAGACAAGTCAAGGATCAAATGAAGCTCAGCGCAAGTTCAACCAGGAAGACCGTCTTTTCTCATTCATTTACTATTTCCATGTCACTACTCTCTCTCCTCTCAATAAGTGATCGGGGGCGTCACTCCCCAGCTTAACCAATCACTTCGCTCGATTCTCACAAGCCTATCATATCGCTCCGCCAACCCTTTTAAATCTGCTCTCCCCTCTGACAGCTGTCATTTCAGGTGACTCGACGCAACCCTCCTCACCCCTTTTCACCTCCTGTCCCTCTGAATCCAGGGTCAAGCTAAGCCCCTCCCCTTCAGACCGAACCCAACTATCCATTCACCACCACCAGGGTCAAGCCAAGCCCCTCCCCTTCAGACCGAACACAACCATCCATTCACCACCACCAGGGTCAAGCTAAGCCCCTCCCCTTCAGACCGAACCCAACCATCCATTCACCACCACCAGGGTCAAGCTAAGCCCTCCCCTTCAGACCGAACCCCAACCATCCATTCACCACCACCAGGGTCAAGCTAAGCCACTCCCCTTCAGACCGAACCCAACTATCCATTCACCACCACCAGGGTCAAGCTAAGCCACTCCCTTCAGACCGAACCCAACCATCCATTCACCACCACCAGGGTCAAGCTAAGCCCCTCCCCTTCAGACCAAACCCAACTATCCATTCACCACCACCAGGGTCAAGCTAAGCCCCTCCCCTTCAGACCGACCCAACCATCCATTCACCACCACCAGGGTCAAGCTAAGCCACTCCCCTTCAGACCGAACCCAACCATCCATTCACCACCACCAGGGTCAAGCTAAGCCCCTCCCCTTCAGACCAAACCCAACTATCCATTCACCACCACCAGGGTCAAGCTAAGCCCCTCCCCTTCAGACCGACCCAACCATCCATTCCCCACCACCAGGGTCAAGCTAAGCCACTCCCCTTCAGACCGAACCCAACTATCCATTCACCACCACCAGGGTCAAGCTAAGCCCCTCCCCTTCAGACCGAACCCAACTATCCATTCCCACCACCAGGGTCAAGCTAAGCCCTCCCCTTCAGACCGACCCCAACCATCCATTCACCACCACCAGGGTCAAGCTAAGCCACTCCCCTTCAGACCGAACCCAACTATCCATTCACCACCACCAGGGTCAAGCTAAGCCCCTCCTCTTCAGACCGAACCCAACTATCCATTCACCACCAGGGTCATTGCCCAGGTATAAGGGTCCTTTTTAAGGTTGAGAAAAGGAGATAAATGTAATTAAATGATAGTAAAGAAATTCCTTTCAAACTACTAATGATTTATTTAGCAGGTGTAAACACCATTGCAATTGACCTTAATGGTTCATGTCATTTTTTTTCTATAAACTATTTAATGTCTTGTTGCTTTTACAGTATCTTTAAAACTGTTATTAAGAGAAGAGTCTATACGAACATGTTATCAGCTCACTATGTTAGCTAGCATCCAGATGTTTGCATTGCAATTCAAGCTTCAGCTTCTCCTGACATGTGCAACACGCGATCGCAAACAGTGACAAACATTAGCAACACATTGAGCAAACATGCCTGTTGTTGAGACCCAAAAGAAATGTTTGATAAAATGGGAATACTGCTGCTAGACAAAGAACACATGGTCTCAGATTACTTTGAAGAAATGAGAAGGTAAAGCTCAAACGCTGTTCTGAGCAAAATGACAGGAACATTTTAATAATATTATTATTATTATTATTATTATTATTATGAACAGTGCAGTATTACCTGTAGTCCTGATGCTTGTCTCTCTGCACACTGTGTGCTTTTCCTTACGTTTTTAAAGGCCAGCAAACGTCTTATCAGCTTCATCCCGCCCTCCCACCACACATCGACCACAGCACCTGCTACACAACCTGCTACACAACCTGCTACACAACCTGCTGCACAATCAGCATTTTACAACATGACAGACTTAGTGTTAGGGAATTATTCCCATAGATGTTTACCTTTTGCCCTCTGGCACAGATGACCAACCTTGGCATCTGTTATCTCCCTTAAGGAGGGGCTGCTTTAGCAATGTTGTTGTTGTTGCCAGTTTATGACCGGGCATCTTTCGGTCAAACATGGTTTATTGGTATGAGGACATATGGAACGCTTCCTGCTCGGGGCTTGATGACCCCAAGGTGTGAAATCTTCGAGGCCATAAGCGTCAACTGCAAGTAATTCAGTGTCCCCAGCTGTTTAGTCTATCTAGTGAAGAATGTTGATTAGCCTCATCCGAATGAGTTAAAACCTCTACGAGAGGACGGTTTCTTCAGAATTGATTGTGGCAACTCATCCGTGTGGGTCAGACCGTTGGCTCTCTATGACACGTCTTGTGAATTCTCCGGCCGAAGCTCCAAAATAAACCATCAGTGTTTGACATCAAAGCTCCAGCTCTCCTCGTGTCTCTTTGAGTCCTGACTCTCCATTGCTACAGAAGTTCCCCCCACACTTAGAATGTTAGGCCTTGAGCTTTATGGATTTTTTGGCCTATTGGTCCCTTTATCCAATATCTGATGAGAGGACTAAAGCACCACAATCCTTTATTCAGATCTAGCAAGAGGGACTTTACCAAAAATGCAGATTCAATTAAATACATTTAAAGGTGGGGTAGGTACTTTTGGAGAAACCAGCTCAAGTGCGCTAGAATTTGAAAATACACAGCCGGAACAAATCTGTCACTTCCTCACAGAGCCCCTCCTCCAACACACACAAATGCGCACATGACCAATGAGGGCACGAGATAAGTTTGTGCACAGATGGAAGGCTGACAGGCAGGTAGGCCATCCAGTTATTTGACCCGGGCCGGCTCAGATGATTGGTCGTGCTTTTTACAGCGCCACGGCTTCCACAGATGACATTTTTTATGGATTTTTTGTCAAAGCACTGAAGATATTCATTGCTATCGGGATGTTAAGAGCATTCCATGGAATATAACAAAAAGTGTATCTCGAGCCGGTTTCTCAAACTTACCTACCCCACCTTTAAGCATTCATACATTTAATATGCAAAACCAGTGAGTATACATCAATGCCAGCAACTGCTCATGTGTTTAAATGTGCTAAATAGACAGAAACCTATTGCATTTAACATTAACATTTTATTATTTGTTAAGTCCAAGGAGAGGGTCGTTGTGTTACTCTCTATTAGGGCAGCATAACGTGTGACTTCCTACAGGGAGAGAAATGTGTCTGAAAGCAGATCATGAAAGGCAGACACGTGTTCAACTATTACAGAAGAGCAATAGAGAACGCTACGACTGGAAACATGGATGTGTAGTGTCCAGGACAGGAGGACTTGCAGCTGGTGAATAAAACTGCCCAGATTAATACCCATCTAGAACATCAGTGATATTGGCAGGAAAGGTGTCTGCAATGAGCACAAATTATATTAAAGGCAATACTCGCCAAAGCCATACTTTTCTGTAAACAAAAGACAGATTTTCTGCTTTTCTTGTTTTTCTTATGAAGCAAAATTGGACTACAACCGCAAGGACAAAACAAATCTCCTTCAACTTTTATCTAGTGTCCGATACCTCCTAGGATACAGGTCTCTATATACATGTTAGGTCAATATCAAGGATGATTTCTGATTCAATATTTTCAAACATTAAACTTAGTCAAAAAGATATTTTTTCCTGATGCATATGTTAATGAAAAGCTTATTTTGTGTCTATCTGAAATCATAGAATGTTCTTGAACAATTTGTGTGGATGGTGTTAATAAAAATAATACTTTTCCTTTATGTTTTATTTGCAGGTAAAAAAGAGGCAATCAAATAATCTGCTGCAGACTGCTCAGCATGGATGATAGAAAAGAGAAGAGTCACACTGAGTCAGTTAGTGCTAATCTTCAGAGTGTAAAAGTCACACTGGACATAATGTTACATTTTTAGAGTTAAATCAATTCTTATCAGAATTATTATGTCACACTACATCATACTGAGAAGTGTTAATCAAGTTTTACAATATGATGTAAAAGCTCATAGATTGAGGCTAACACCACAGCAGCACGAGAAAATGTGGCAAAGCACATCTGCCAACAGTGTGGGAGCAATCCAGCTGCTGCATGTGATGTAAGCGTGCACACCAGACATGTCCTTCACAACAGAGATACCAGACAGCCTTCAACAACTTGTTTTGCAGGAAGATAAGTGTCCAAAACAAAATGTATTTCTTTCTTGGACTTCATCATTAGTTGACAAATATAACAATGCCTTTTTGGCTCTTATTTTCGATCTTGCATTTTGTGTATACTCAATGTTATTCAGCTTTCTGACGACCCTCAGTGAGTCTTTAGCAATATACTTCAGAGACCCTCAGTGAGTCTTTAGCAATATACTTCAGAGACCCTCAGTGAGTCTTTAGCAATATACTTCAGAGACCCTCAGTGAGTCTTTAGCAATATACTTCAGAGACCCTCAGTGAGTCTTTAGCAATATACTTCAGAGACCCTCAGTGAGTCTTTAGCAATATACTTCAGAGACCCTCAGTGAGTCTTTAGCAATATACTTCAGAGACCCTCAGTGAGTCTTTAGCAATATACTTCAGAGACCCTCAGTGAGTCTTTAGCAATATACTTCAGAGACCCTCAGTGAGTCTTTAGCAATATACTTCAGAGACCCTCAGTGAGTCTTTAGCAATATACTTCAGAGACCCTCAGTGAGTCTTTAGCAATATACTTCAGAGACCCTCAGTGAGTCTTTAGCAATATACTTCAGAGACCCTCAGTGAGTCTTTAGCAATATACTTCAGAGACCCTCAGTGAGTCTTTAGCAATATACTTCAGAGACCCTCAGTGAGTCTTTAGCAATATACTTCAGAGCTATTGAGTTTTTCCCCCCTTTGTTTTTAAGTGAAGCCCTAGTGGTTAGATACATCTTCACATCACAATGTTACATTTCCAAGTCAATACAAATGATCTTAATTCACATTTATGATATTTGTTGCCTCTAGAAAGGCCTGAGAAAATCTATAGCTGTTCACCAGAGTCATTGAGGGTCCACCCACACTGTAAAAAAAAAAGTTTTTTTTACAGTTTTTCCCCCAAAAATGTAACAGGTTTTTTATTGTATTTTATAATTACAGGAAATCATATTAAAACTAGAGAATGCAATTCCTGAAGAAATTGCTAGTGGGAATGCTTTATGCTGAAAAGCTGACGCTGAATTGCTATGCTGAAATGTAATGTGTAAGAAGAAAGTGAAGAATTTAGATTGAAATGATACATGAACACTGGGGGCTTGAATGTGTGATGAGAGAAGAAAAGAAAGTAAAAAGGCTTGGAAAAGCAGCAGAATAATTGAACTGCAAACTATTGAACTAACTTGATGGCCAATGATCTGTCGCCATGGCAACGGTATTTGATGACACCCCATAATACGCTTAGATATGTTGATGGCTGCATCGTTACCAAACCTGTTTAGTTTTGGACTGTTTGGAGCATTTTCACTGAAGTTATGAAAAAACGGTGTTTCATGGCGAGCATTGTGTTGCCATGGCAACGGCATTTGAAGAAATCTTAAAACTGTCCCGTAGATGTCTTCACGGCTGGACTGTTGCACACATGTGAAGTTTTAGCACTTTTTGACAATTTTCATAGTTATAGCCATATCGTGTTTTATTGCAAGGGATGCGTTTCCATGGCAACAGCTTTTGACGAAAACTCACTAATGGCACATAGACATGTTGAGGGCTGGACCATTAACTGTCATCTGAAGTCTGGTGGTGTTTTGACCATTTTCATATCAGTTACGACAACATCGTGTTTTTTGGCGAGGGAAGCGTTTCCATGGAAACAGCCTATGGTGAGATCTCAGATTTGGCGTAGAGCTGTTGAGGCATGGACCGGTGTTATACAAGCGAAGTTTGGGGACAATCGGACCGTGTCCATTGGAGTTACAGCGACATCGTGTTTCATGGCGAGGGATGCGTTTCCATGGAAACGGCATATGATGACACCCCATAATTGACATAGAGCTGTTGAGGGCCGGACCATTATCTGAAGTCTGGTGCTGTTTTAGACCATTTGCATAGGTATCACGACAACATCGTGTTTTAAGGCGAGGGATGCGTTTCCATGGAAACGGCATATGGTGAGATGTCAGATTTGACGTAGAGCTGTTGAGGCATGGAGAGGTGATATACAGGTGAAGATCGGGACGATCGGACCGTGTCCATTGGAGCTACAGCGACATCGTGTTTTATGGCGAGGGATGCGTTTCCATGGAAACGGCATATGACGACACCCCATAGAGCTGTTGAGGGCACGACTATTAACCATTATCTGAAGTCTGCTGCTCTGAGCATGTCAGTTGGAGTTATGACATCATCGTGTTCCATGACACAGGTGTTTATATTTGAGCTAACGACGTGTCCAGAGATCAAAGGTTTCCATGGTGATCAGTGAGAGGAGAGCATTTGCATTGTTCTGAATGAGAGATAAACCTCTTACATTTGAACGTTTTGTTGAAGAACCGTAACAGATATCGGTGAAATTTCAAAGCGTGAAGCATCTCAAGGACCTTGAGCATCTGAAGTGTGCTTTTTGTGTACTTTCGGGTTAATAATGTGGCCTTTTTGGCAGATGAACTAAAGGTGTGCGGCTGTGGTGGGGAAAGGTGAGGCTGAACTTACAATGGGCTTTAATGGAGACATGTTGAAAGTTTTTGTCACTTCATGCCCTCAAGAGGCATTTTGTTTAATTGTTTTGCTTAATTTTAAACCGTTTATTCTTGTAATTTAGTGGGAATGCTGTGTCAGCATTCCCACTAAATTACAAGAATAAACAGTTTATTGAAATGTGTCATGTATTTTAACAAAAACAAACTGTAGAAATGAAATACGTTATTTATCTTTTTTAGCAGTATTTAAATGCAAATTTAACAAAACTAACCGTACAAATAAATGATTTTCTGTTGGCAAAATTTGCTGCATTTTCTGTAATTTTACTAAAAAATACTTTTGTTATGGCTATATATCACTATCACATACATGACAAATACTGTTAATACTCATTTAAAAAATATAGAATTGCAAAAAAATATCTGAGTAAAGAAAGAAATATTTTGTAATTTTGCTTAAATTTAACCACTACTTTACATTGATACACTCAAACAACACAGGTATTGACTATCCTATTGTATTACTTGTATTACTTTGAGGATTGAATTATTAAATACGTGAATTTCAGGTTATAAAAACTGTGAAGCTGACCGTTGAGCGCCCGACCAAGCAAGGAGGCAGAGGCAGAACGTCCCAAATACAACCCGGTGTGGGCATTTATTCCTCTTGGTGGTACATGACACAGCCTCAATATTACTGTCCACGTGAACACCGTCACCAGCAACAAGGATCTCACACACACTCTAACAGGAAACAGAGCCTAAAGACACACAGACTAATCAAGCCAACAAGACACAGGTGAGGGGGGAGGAGACAACACAGGGCACCAGGTGAACACAATCACCAGCAACAGACAAAACGGGAGGGGGAACACTTTTCAAACTAAAACAGGAAACAGAGACATACAAACTAAACACAGACAGATCGTGACAAATAGATGCATAAATTACATATATATATATATTCACATTCTTCCTGTGCAATGTTTTAGGATAGAACAGATTAATATACTTCGCCAAATATGAAGCTATATAATCCGTAACGGAGGCCGAGATCTCTGGGGCCATAGATCACCTCCGTTACAAAAACCATAGAGTTAAATACAACAACAAAAAAGTTGACTGTTATTAACATGTTGGGTGCGAATGCCTTCCAGAGCACAATACAGATATAAAATGATGCTATAACCCACCAGTAACAGCCATAGACTGTGGGTTATATAGGAGACATTTGTCTATGCCAGGGGTACTCAAACTTTTTTGTTAAAGGTCCACTTGTGAATTTTATACAAGGTCAATGGTCCGGATCAATGCCAGTAAAGTCCCCCCCCCCCCCCCCACCCCCGGAGCGGAGCAACGAAACTGAAATGAAGAAGCAGTTTCGGCGCGCTATGCATGGGGTCCCCTTGAGGGGGTTTCCCGACATGTCGTTGCTGTGGGCCTTCTTAATCTTTTTTTTTTTTTTTTTTAAATTTAAATTTAAATTTTTGAAATTGTTACGTTTATTCTGGTTTGTTTTGTGTTTGTATCTTTTATTTTAAATGTATGTATTTATTTTATGTTTTGTGAGCTGAGCTGTGTGATTTTATATTTCATGTATCTCTCTGTACAGCACTTTGGTCTGGAGGTTTTAAAGTGCTATATAAATAAAGTTGGATTGGATTGGATTAATCTACCTTCTTTGGGGGCCCCCTTCTGGTCCAAGCACCTGTCAAACGGCGCCCCTGTATACACACACACATTCAATACATACATACAGTATGATGGCTTGAACTAGTGGGAGAAAGGGCACTGTTTGTCTGTAGCCAATGCCTTGAACCTCGGCAAAAATGGCATTAGAAGCATTAGAAAGTCAAGGTAAAGTTGCGGTTAACTTGCGGTCTGCAATGCGTGTCACGCTTGCGCACACAAGTAAATATATATGCACGTTCATTCTCACAACGCGTCAGACACAAGAAAATTGAAAGGGGACCTATCATGCAAAATGCACTTTGTGATGTCTTTTATACATAAATATGTGTCCCCGGTGCGTCGGGGAACTCACGCAGCGCCAGAAAATAAAACCCTCTCTCTTTTCCTCCGTACCCAAATCTTTTAAAAACAGGGGTACAATGAGCGGATACAGATTTGCTGCCGATCTGACGTCAAATCGGCAGCGGACCCACAGAAAATTGCTATCAGAAACAATGCCTGACGTGTTTTGGACGTAATCTCGTCTTTGTTTACATTAGCAAGCCTCGCTAACACTCAGAGCTAACCTGTACTGGAGAGCACATGTGTTTAAAAAGCAGGAAATAAAAAAAGGAACTCACCTTGTGATAAACCCGCAAGAGAAAAAGCATTTGAGCTCCATACTGTTTCAGAAATAATCTTTGATGTGGTTTAGAACAGGATGGCGTTTTATCAACGAATTTAACTTTATCTCCGGTAGAATTCTGATCAGGCATTAGCTCCGCCTCCTCTTTTTTTTTTTTCAAGCTAAGGACCCAAAATCCGCGTTTCTCTAACAGGGCTGCAAAAGAGGGGTAGGCCTATGAGCAGTATGAGGCATGGCTACAATGGGGGACTGTTTGGTATTTTAAGCAAAAAACTTCACAGACATGTTTTGTATAGGTATGGCCCTACAATATATTTTCCGATATAGCATGATAGGTCCACTTTAATTTACATCAGAATCAGAATTTTTTTTTTTTTTTTTAATAATTTTTTAATTTTTTTTTATAATGGGACACAGGGTTCGGTCCGGATTGATTTGCAGTTCGGTCCGGATCCGGACCTTGGTCCGGAGTTTGAGAAGCCCTGCTGTACTTGGTTAGGATATGTCTCAGCTTTCTATCTCTGACAGTAGAGAGATATTCTGCCAGCTCATAATCTCTGTTTAGAGCCAGGTAACATTCTAATCTACTTTGGCTTTTAGTTTCTTCTTTCCAATGTTTTAAATAGTTGTCTTTACATTGTGTTATAATGCGTTTGACTGTGATTGGTGTTTGGAGAGCAGTGTTGGTGTGAGTCTGGTCAGAGTGGCTCTAAGAGGGGGCAGTTAGCCTCAGCACCAACTCTCTCTCTCTCCTCTCTCTCTCTCTCTCTCTCTCTCTCTCTCTCTCCTCTCTCTCTCTCTCTCTCTCTCTCTGTTGTCAGATCTGCTGTTTCAGCCCAACATCTCTGTGTCCTCCTCCATGTACGGGTCTCCGGGGCCCAGCAGCAGGGGTTCCAGGTGTTCAGAGGCTCCACCTTCAGCATCAGCTGCTCCATCCAGCCTCAGTACCCAGGAGGCTCCTTCCAGCTCAACTTCACCTCCATCAACTCAGCAAACAACTACTACTCACTGCCAGCTGTCAATCACTCTGCCCACTTCCTGTTTCCTTCTGCAGAGCCCGCCCACCAGGGAAACTACAGCTGTATTTATCACGTCTTTGTTTTTTCTCATGACTTCTCCTCTGAGAGCCGTCTGCTGTCCGTCTCCGTCAACGTCACAGGTGAGCTGTTACAGTTTATAAGGCTATATCAAATATATATATATACTAGAAAATTCCGAGAAATGTTGACTGTGTGACTGAAACTTGGGTGCTCGTCCCGATGCTAACATTACCCCCGCTGAGTAAGTATTAACAGCATTAGTTGTATTGTTAAGGTACAACAAAGAATATCCATTCATTTTAGCTCACTTTTAGCTGACTATTTGAACTGTTTATCTATTACATGTTTGGATTCTTGTACCACAGTCCTGCATCGTTTCTGAACATCTTTAGATTACCTCTGGATTTAGTTAACGACCGACATGTAGTTTACATTAGAGTCTGGACCTGAGTACTGACTGCTGGATGTAAGAGATACAGCAGCTTCTCCTACGGTCTGGAAACATGTCAGGCCACATATTAAAGTCTCTCCAGAGGCCACATCAGAGAGAGAGGAGTCTCCATGCTGAAGTGGCTGGCTTCAGGGTTCAGGTCTCTACAGAGTGTTTGCTGACTTCTAGAGTCTTCTTTTGGAAGACTTCTTTGTCTTTTTCTTCCAAGTGTTTGCAGATGACGCTTTAGCTGCCACAACAATGTCCAGTTCATCAGGATACCAGACTCCAAACCATGCTCCAGGATGCAAAGGGAACTGCCTGTTCACAGCTTTGTTCATAGCTTTGTTTAAGTGATAGCAGCTGTCTCAGAACCCCAAGTGATATCTGTCATGTTGCATTCAAGAAGTAGAAGATCCTCCAAGAAGTAGAAGATCCCTCCAAGAAGTAGAAGATCCCTCCAAGAAGTAGAAGATCCCTCCAAGAAGTCCAAGGTAGAAGATCCCTCCAAGAAGTAAGAGAAGTAGAAGATGTAGAAGATCCCTCCAAGAAGTAGAAGATCCCTCCAAGAAGTAGAAGATCCCTCCAAGAAGTAGAAGATCCCTCCAAGAAGTAGAAGATCCCTCCAAGAAGTAGGAGATCCCTCCAAGAAGTAGAAGATCCCTCCAAGAAGTAAAAGATCCCTCCAAGAAGTTCGCCAGAAAATCTCCGTTTTAAAAAAAATTTTTTACAGTGTACCTATACAACTTCATAAGACATTCTTAAATGTCATATAACCATATATTAACACAAAGGGTCTGATAGTATGATTACCCCTCTATTAAGGAACATTACCTTATAGACGGCATTAGAACAACAACAGGTGACCAAAACAATCATACATCGTCATTGACTACAATGGCTTACTAGGAGGATACTACAACAGGTGCACAGACCAAGGGTCAATAAAGTCTTATTACCCCCCTTTTTAGGAACAATACTTTATGAGGGGCAACACAACAATAACCAGCTAAACAATCAAGTCATACAAGAGTAAAGACAATGGTTTATTAGGGGTCACTACAACAGGTGCACTGACACCTGTCCCATCAAAGGGATTTAGGGGCGGGACTAAGGTTTTATGGGGGGTCATAAATCAATCACTCAACATGTCATATACCAAAGTGACATGGTCTTTCAACTACTTGCTATATTATGTTATTACAAAAACTCAAGTTCTCTGAGATTGAAGTTACAGGATAACATTTCGAAATAATAATAAAAATGATATTTTGAAAATAATTATTTGTTTTTTTTTCCTTCAATGGGCCTTTATTTTGAAAAGTGATGGACATGTTTTTCAGATACAAATAAAACTGTATTGCGCGCCACCCTTTTTTCTGTACACAATAATGTCCTTATAATAATGTCCTTACTATTTCCTAGCAACACTTGTATAGACAGGATTCACAGAGTCAGGCTACAGAATATATAATAATATAATAATCGTAGGAAACATTATATTTCAGTCAGACAACTCACGTGTTTCTTAATATGTTTATTAGAAGCAGCATATAGTTTAAGTTTGGCGTCTAGGCTCGGGCCTCATCACTCCACAGATTTACAAAGAACATTGAGTGACGATTAGATAACTATCCCCCGAGCCTACAGGTGGAAGCTGGGGTGGAAGCTGGGGTGGAAGCAGGGGTGGAAGCTGGGGTGGAAGCTGGGGTGGAAGCTGGGGTGGAAGCAGGGGTGGAAGCTGGGGTGGAAGCTGGGGTGGAAGCTGGGGTGGTGGTGGGGTGGAAGCAGGGGTGGAAGCTGGGTGGAAGCTGGGGTGGAAGCTGGGGTGGAAGCTGGGGTGGAAGCTGGGGTGGTGGTGGGGTGGAAGCTTGGGTGGAAGCTGGGGTGGTGGTGGGGTGGAAGCTGGGGTGAAGCAGGGGTGGTGGTGGGGTGGAAGCTGGGTGGTGGTGGGGTGGAAGCTGGGGTGGAAGCTGGGTGGTGGTGGGGTGGAAGCTGGGGTGGAAGCAGGGTGGAAGCTGGGGTGGAAGCTGGGTGAAGCTGGGGTGGTGGTGGGGTGGAAGCTGGGGTGGAAGCTGGGGTGGTGGTGGGGTGGAAGCTGGGGTGGAAGCAGGGGTGGAAGCTGGGTGGAAGCTGGGGTGGTGGTGGGGTGGAAGCTGGGGTGGTGGTGGGGTGGAAGCAGGGGTGGAAGCTGGGGTGGAAGCTGGGGTGGAAGCTGGGGTGGAAGCTGGGGTGGAAGCTGGGTGGAAGCTGGGGTGGTGGTGGGGTGGTGGTGGGGTGGAAGCTTGGGTGGAAGCTGGGGTGGTGGTGGGGTGGAAGCTGGGGTGGTGGTGGGGTGGAAGCTGGGGTGGAAGCAGGGTGGTGGTGGGGTGGAAGCTGGGGTGGTGGTGGGTGGAAGCTGGGGTGGAAGCTGGGGTGGTGGTGGGGTGGAAGCTGGGGTGGAAGCAGGGGTGGAAGCTGGGGGAAGCTGGGGTGGAAGCTGGGTGGTGGTGGGGTGGAAGCTGGGGTGGAAGCTGGGTGGTGGTGGGTGAAGCTGGGGTGGAAGCAGGGGTGGAAGCTGGGGTGGAAGCTGGGGTGGAAGCTGGGTGGAAGCTGGGGTGGTGTGTGGAAGCTGGGGTGGTGGTGGGGCAGGCGAGCAGCAGCAACATGAAACACAGCAGTGGCAGCAGCAGCAATAAAAAAAAAACCTGGCAGCTTAAATAGAGCGGCATGTTTGGAGAATGCGTTTGGTTGATTGTAAGAGGGACGAGGCGCGTCACGTGTTAATGTTTCATTGGTGTTCGAGTTGACTGCCTGAACTAGCTCGCAGGCTTCGCCCCATATGTGTGTGGTAGTGATGGGAATTCCGGCTCTTTTTAGAGAGCTCATAGAGAGATCATTTGGCTCGGCTCACGAAGAAGAGCCGGCTCTTTCGGCTCCCAAACGGCTCTTCATTTTACCACATATACAATAATAATTCAATCAAATTTAGCCCTGTTTTGACTCATGATTTATATGTGTCGGAGCTGACCGAGATGACCTGAATAACTACAGGCCCATCTCTAACCTCTCCTTCATCTCAAAGACCCTCGAAAGAGTGGTTGCTGACCAACTTCAACAACACCTGGACAAAAACAACCTTCATGAACCCTTCCAATCGGTTTCCGCTCAAAGCACAGCACCGAAACAGCGCTGGTAAAAATCACCAACGACCTCCTCCGTGCAGCTGACTCTGGACTGCTCACCATCCTAATCCTCCTTGACCTCACAGCTGCCTTTGACACCATCTCGCACCCACTGCTTATCAAACGTTTGGCAGACATTGGGATCACTGGTACCGCACTCTCATGGTTTTCATCCTACCTCACAGACAGAAAACAATATGTCCGTCTCAGCACCCACCGGTCAAACTGCTCCACTGTCTCACATGGTGTTCCTCAGGGGTCAGTATTGGGTCCACTCCTGTTTATTATCTACCTACTCCCCCTTGGCACTATCCTCCGTCATCATAATGTCCATTTCCACTGTTACGCCATGATACTCAGGTCTACATTTCCAGCAAACCCAACACTGCCCTCCCTCCAACCTCTCTCACCAACTGCCTCCAGGATATCAGGAGCTGGATGAACAGGAACTTCCTGAAACTCAACGGCAGCAAAACCGAAGCCCTGCTGGTTGGCACCAAAACCACACTCTCCAAAATCTCATCCTCCCCTGCCTCCAACCTCATCATTGATGGCTACACCATCCCCTTCTCTGGCCAAGTTAAGAGCCTTGGTGTCATCCTGGACAGCTCCCTCTCATTTTCACCTCACATAAATAACATCACCCGGACTGCCTT
This sequence comes from Dissostichus mawsoni, assembly GCA_011823955.1. Taxonomy (NCBI): domain Eukaryota; kingdom Metazoa; phylum Chordata; class Actinopteri; order Perciformes; family Nototheniidae; genus Dissostichus; species Dissostichus mawsoni. Next base: position 2,837,472 of record JAAKFY010000012.1, read on the forward strand.
CTTCCACATACGCAATATCTCCAGACTCCGCCCATCCCTTTCTCAATCAAACACTGAAGTCCTGGTCAATGCATTTGTCACGTCCCGCATCGACTACTGTAACGCCATCCTCTCAGGCATACCCACCAAGCTCATCAATAAACTACAAATCATACAGAACTCTGCAGCCCGGATCATCACCGGCACCAAGGCCTCAGAACACATCACCCCCATCCTCATCCAACTCCACTGGCTCCCTGTTCAATCCCGTATCATCTTCAAAAACCTACTGCTCACCTACAAAGCCCTACATAACCTGCCCCCCCCCTATCTGGCTGACCTTCTTCAGGAGTACACCCCTCTCGCTCCCTCCGCTCCTCCTCTGCTGGTCTGCTAACCGTCCCCACCCCACGCCTCGTCACCATGGGTGCTCGGGCTTTTAGCTGCACTGCTCCCAGACTCTGGAACTCCTCCCCCCGCACATCCGACAGTCAGACACAATCACCATATTTAAATCCCAATTAAAAACCCACCTGTTCAAATCTGCCTACTCACTGTAGTGCTCCCCATTATATGGTTCATTTATGTCCACTTGACTGTCTCCTCCATGATTTCCTGTTTGTGTTTTTATCATGTTCTGTTGCCTATTAGCGTTTTCTTTGTTTTCTTTTTTAACAAATTGTACGGTGTCCTTGGGTGTCATGAAAGGCGCCTAAAAATATAATGTATTATTATTATTATTAAACATATATAACTTTAATATAAATGATTTGCTGAGGCCAATTGTTTTCCTTGCATTTACAGACCCTTGTAACTCTCTGATTGTAGAACCACGCTAAAACATAGGCGGCGCGTGACTCAGGTTCTGGAAGGCTAAAGAACTTTTGGTAACAATTTATATTAAGGTAAAGACATTCACCATCAACTAGTAATTAACATGCATATTAGCAGTAGATTGGCTCTTTATTAGTCATTATAAAACTGTTATTAATGCCTTATTCTACGTGACCGTATTCTACAAGTAATAAGCCATTAGTTGAGAGTTTTTCCTCAATAACCCTCTAATTAGTGCTGATTTGTTGCAAGTAAGGAAGTTGTTGTACATGAGTTTGGGTCTTAATATGCTCTCCTCAATATGGGCCTAATGAGGCAGCAGTACCACAAGAATAGAAATTCTCCCATAATAACACTTATGAAATATGATCTATTCGTATGAAACAAGACGTGAAACTATAAGTGTTAATTGTGTCTAAATAACAAAACATTTGGTATTTCTATCTAAGAATATGTTTTGAAGGTTAGACATGGAAAATATGGAATATGGAATCATTCATTTATACTCGTAATATCATGATAAATTACATGAAACACATTTCAGTTGTTTCAGCACTCTTTATTTTTTGTTAATCACCTTTGAAACAGGGAAGAATAGCCAACGATGCTCTATGACAGTAACCAGAACAACATATTTTGCAAATCTATTTGGTTTTTCTCAGAGCCAGTCTGAGAGAATCAAAGGCTGCATGTAAAGACTTATGGTCGGATACATCTTTACAGTGTTACTGACTGAATTAGCCGAGGGTGTAGGCGTAATGAAGGGAGCCACCTTCTTCAAGAAAGCATTCATGCTCATGGGTTCCCAGCTTAATTTGCCGCTGGCAGACTCCAAGCAGGTCATCCAACCCGATGTCATGGTCATGAACCTTAAGCATCATCATGTCATTCTCTTGGGTGTTGAAGTAAGTGAAGTCTTCCTCCCACCAGGGGTTTCGGTTGTTGTGGCGAACTGATGTTTCACCCAGATTGGCAGATCCACAAAAAACCTCGACATAGGCATCCGGAGTTCCCAGAATGCCTGAATGAAGTTTGCTGGCCCGCAGGTTAAACACCTTGAGCTGGGCTTCAGCCACTGTCAGAGTGCACAGGACCAAGAGCAGGAGCGGAGAACAGGAGGCCATGGCTGCAGAAGCTGTGGAAGATGAACATGTTAGAAAAATATCACTCGTCACCTTGATCTTCAATATCAGGATACATGTCTTTATTATCCTTGCAAGAATGGAAGTAGTCATCACATACATCAGGTTGCATGGGACAAAAGTAACTTTAGTAGAGTCCTTGATATGCTTATATGGGGCATTCTACCGAATTAGTACAAAGTGCGGTCCCACAACAAGAAAAACTATTTAACAAAACAATTAAGTATTCAGACATAGATATTTACTAAGAATATGTTATGGTCTATTCAAACATAAGGCATTAAATTAGATAGTGATAAGCGTAATATATACAAAACATCATTTATAGGGTACTTTCTATTGGGAAGTAGCTGTCCCCAACCCTGACATCTAAATTTCAATTTCTGTAAATAAAACTTAAAACATATTTTTTTATTTTGTTCAATGGTGTATTTAGAAGACCTTTTTGATTACATTCAAACAGAAGTTGGAATATTTAGATTTATTGTGGGTATCATTTTCTAATAAAAAAACTATACTCAAAAAATCATGTCCCCACAGTTTTCATGTCACTACCGAAACACAAGGTATTTTAGTCCAATGGCTGAGCTGGTTTTTAGCCACACCCCTGCATTTTTGACTACGCAGTGACACTGCGTCCCTGTCCCTCATGGCTGAATGGCCAGTAGCTATATCCCATACTTTGATATAAATCTGTAACAAAATCTGAAAATCGGCGTGTAACCTTAAGAACTGTCACTACCGAACACATACTATCTTCAATTAAGTAACCTTTTTGGGTTTTATGCAAAGTATTAGGTTTCTATGTGTGAACCTCTTCAAAGACGTGTATGCTAGCCATGTACTTGCTAGCATTCTTTAGTTATGCTCAATTTGAGCTAGAACCGTCACTACCGAAACATATGGTTAAGTTTCGGTAATTGAAATGATCGTTTCGGTAGTGACAAAATGGAATGGTAAACAGGTAAATCCCATAGTTTTGAAATAAATGTGTTTTAAAGTCTGAAAATCAGTGTGTTACTTTAAAAGTCTCTTATTATACTATTTTTAGGCATATATTATAGGTCTCAGATATATAAAAAACATGTCTATGAAGTGTTTTGCTCAAAATACCAAACAGATCGCCCATTCTAGCCTCAAACCCCTCTATTTCAGCCTGTTACTAAAGTGCTGTTCTGGGTCAGTAGCTTCAAACATTCACACTTCAACATAAGGCATGTTATGAGTTAAGATTAAGCAATAAGGTTGAGGGAAATGATACAACCTTGAGAACCAAATACTGTGGTCACTACCGAAACACTGGATGTTTTGTAAAAAATTAAGTATATTGAGTTATCAACTAAAATGATATGATACTGATTGGTTTAATGTATGTTCAATTTCAAAATCATCAACTCTGGAATCAATATGATCAGTATTATGCATTTTACAAAGAAAGTTTGCATTATGATTTTTATGAATTGTATAAATTGAACTTTGAAATTTGATAAAAATTCACTTTATTAATTTAATTGTGAAAACCCTCAAGAATATTTGTTAAAATACTATTTAGAGAAGGGAAGGTAAAACAATCTTAACAGGTTAATATAATACTTTTTTACTACAGTGTATGTACTATGTTTCGGTAGTGACCATTTTTGGTAGAGGAAGAACATTCCAATACAGTCTGAAAATACGATATAAAAATGTACGGTTCTTTTACTAGATATGTGTAATTTAGATATGGTACAAAATATATATGGACAAAGTTTTGGGAAAAAAATTTCAAAACATTTCCAACCTGACTTTGGTCCAATTCGGTAGAATGGCCCAAATACAAGACAGGGTGTTTAACTGGGTTTCCTTTTACTTTTTTATCTCTTAACCTTCAAAACACACATATCTATGGTGTGGAAAACTCCCACCACACTGCGAAAACAGCCCTTCCAAAAACAAGCAACATATTCTTGAATCAAGTCAGATGTTCCTGTATCAAGCAAAACAATCTGCCAATGGGGTGAGCCAAATTAGCTTGGCTAGAATTCGTAAGAATTAAAATCTAGCGACTGAAAGACCGTAACGGGCCTTGAAACTAGACAAAAACGCTTATTACAAGCAATGATTCCGCATTATTTAAGAAAGAATAACTTAAAATGAGTGTTTTGGTTGAGTTGACTAAGAATGTATTTCTTAAAATAAGATTTATAATTAGCAAAGAAAGCTTACAATAAGAATCATTGGCTTTAAATAGACACAATATATTAGTGACTTTGTCTTAAGTGAGGAGCCATTTCTGATATCACCCAAAACAAATGGCATCCGTTTTGAAATGTATATTGCATATATATATATATTTTTTTTTTTCAGACGTTTGTCAGTGTTGGACAGAGAAGGATGAAACCCTCAAACATGTACTTTTACATACATTTTCATATTTGCTTTGAAAAAAGCACATTCATTTTTAAAGACAGATATAAAAACGTAATCCTTAATAAAGGGCAAATTGGAGCTTTAATTAATAAAAAAACGATTCTTGTTTAAACAAGAAACTGGAATTCAACAACTTCAAATTCTTTACTCATTGTCTTTTAGACTGCTGTGCAGGAGCAAAGTCCTAGGGTAGGAGGAGAGGACATTTCTGCAAACTAGCATTGACTTGCAGACTTACTTTGCAGAATAATGAGTTTAAAAACCTTTCTCGGCTGAGACAAGTCAAGGATCAAATGAAGCTCAGCGCAAGTTCAACCAGGAAGACCGTCTTTTCTCATTCATTTACTATTTCTATGTCACTACTCTCTCTCCTCTCAATAAGTGATCGGGGCGTCACTCCCCAGCTTAACCAATCACTTCGCTCGATTCTCACAAGCCTATCATATCGCTCCGCCAACCCTTTTAAATCTGCTCTCCCCTCTGACAGCTGTCATTTCAGGTGACTCGACGCAACCCTCCTCCACCCCTTTTCACCTCCTGTCCCTCTGAATCCAGGGTCAAGCTAAGCCCCTCCCCTTCAGACCGAACCCAACTATCCATTCACCACCACCAGGGTCAAGCTAAGCCCCTCCCCTTCAGACCGACCCCAACTATCCATTCACCACCACCAGGGTCAAGCTAAGCCCCTCCCCTTCAGACCGAACCCAACTATCCATTCACCACCACCAGGGTCAAGCTAAGCCCCTCCCCTTCAGACCGAACCCAACTATCCATTCACCACCACCAGGGTCAAGCTAAGCCCCTCCCCTTCAGCCCGACCCAACTATCCATTCACCACCACCAGGGTCAAGCTAAGCCCCCCCCAGACCGACCCAACTATCCATTCACCACCAGGGTCAAGCTAAGCCCCTCCCCTTCAGACCGAACCCCAACTATCCATTCACCACCACCAGGGTCAAGCTAAGCCCCTCCCCTTCAGACAGACCCAACCATCCATTCACCACCACCAGGGTCATTGCCCAGTATAAGGTCCCTTTTTAAGGTTGAGAAAAGGAGATAAATGTAATTAAATGATAGTAAAGAAATTCCTTTCAAACTACTAATGATTTATTTAGCAGGTGTAAACACCATTGCAATTGACCTTAATGGTTCATGTCATTTTTTTCTATAAACTATTTAATGTCTTGTTGCTTTTACAGTATCTTTAAAACTGTTATTAAGAGAAGAGTCTATACGAACATGTTATCAGCTCACTATGTTAGCTAGCATCCAGATGTTTGCATTGCAATTCAAGCTTCAGCTTCTCCTGACATGTGCAACACGCGATCGCAAAACAGTGACAAACATTAGCAACACATTGAGCAAACATGCCTGTTGTTGAGACCCAAAAGAAATGTTTGATAAAATGGGAATACTGCTGCTAGACAAAGAACACATGGTCTCAGATTACTTTGAAGAAATGAAAGGTAAAGCTCAAACGCTGTTCTAGCAAAATGACAGGAACATTTTAATAATATTATTATTATTATATTATTATTATTTATTATGAACAGTGCAGTATTACCTGTAGTCCTGATGCTTGTCTCTCTGCACACTGTGTGCTTTTCCTTACGCTTTTAAAGGCCAGCAAACGTCTTATCAGCTTCATCCCGCCCTCCCACCACACATCGACCACAGCAGCTGCTACACAACCTGCTACACAACCTGCTACACAACCTGCTACACAACCTGCTACACAACCTGCTACACAACCTGCTACACAACCTGCTACACAACCTGCTGCACAACCTGCTACACAACCTGCTACACAACCTGCTACACAACCTGCTACACAACCTGCTACACAATCAGCATTTTACAACATGACAGGCTTAGAATGTTAGGCCTTGAGCTTTCTGGATTGTTTGGCCTGTTGGTCCCTTGATCTAATATCTGATGAGAGGACTAAAGCACCACAATCCTTTATTCAGATCTAGCAAGAGGGACTTTACCAAAAATGCAGATTCAATTAAAAATAATTGAAGCATTCATACATTTAATATGCAAAACCAGTGAGTATACATCACAAGTATACAAGTTAAATGTAGTTTTATACAATGATTATATTTTTCAATTTGTGTGGATGGTGTTAATAAAATAATGTTTTCCTTTATTTTTTATTTGCAGGTAAAAAGAGGCAATCAAATAATCTGCTGCAGACTGCTCAGCATGGATGATAGAAAAGAGAAGAGTCACACTGAGTCAGTTAGTGCTAATCTTCAGAGTGTAAAAGTCACACTGGACATAATGTTACATTTTTAGAGTTAAATCAATTCTTGTCAGAATTATTATGTCACACTACATCATACTGAGAAGTGTTAATCAAGTTTTACAAGATGATGTAAAAGCTCATAGATTTGAGGCTAACACCACAGCAGCACGAGAAAATGTGGCAAAGCACATCTGCCAACAGTGTGGGAGCAATCCAGCTGCTGCATGTGATGTAAGCGTGCACACCAGACATGTCCTTCACAACAGAGATACCAGACAGCCTTCAACAACTTGTTTTGCAGGAAGATAAGTGTCCAAACAAAATGTATTTCTTTCTTGGACTTCATCATTAGTTGACAAATATAACAATGCCTTTTTGGCTCTTATTTTTCGATCTTGCATTTTGTGTATATCAATGTTATTCAGCTTTCTGACGACCCTCAGTGAGTCTTTAGCAATATACTTCAGAGACCCTCAGTGAGTCTTTAGCAATATACTTCAGAGACCCTCAGTGAGTCTTTAGCAATATACTTCAGAGACCCTCAGTGAGTCTTTAGCAATATACTTCAGAGACCCTCAGTGAGTCTTTAGCAATATACTTCAGAGACCCTCAGTGAGTCTTTAGCAATATACTTCAGAGACCCTCAGTGAGTCTTTAGCAATATACTTCAGAGACCCTCAGTGAGTCTTTAGCAATATACTTCAGAGACCCTCAGTGAGTCTTTAGCAATATACTTCAGAGACCCTCAGTGAGTCTTTAGCAATATACTTCAGAGACCCTCAGTGAGTCTTTAGCAATATACTTCAGAGACCCTCAGTGAGTCTTTAGCAATATACTTCAGAGACCCTCAGTGAGTCTTTAGCAATATACTTCAGAGACCCTCAGTGAGTCTTTAGCAATATACTTCAGAGACCCTCAGTGAGTCTTTAGCAATATACTTCAGAGACCCTCAGTGAGTCTTTAGCAATATACTTCAGAGACCCTCAGTGAGTCTTTAGCAATATACTTCAGAGCTATTGAGCCTTTTTCCCCCCCTTTTTTTTTTAAGTGAAGCCCTAGTGGTTAGATACATCTTCACATCACAATGTACATTTCCAAGTCAATACAAATGATCTTAATTCACATTTATGATATTTGTTGCCTCTAGAAATGCCTGAGAAAATCTATAGCTGTTCACCAGAGTCATTGAGGGTCAACCCAAACAAAATGTAACAGTTTTTCATTGTATTTCATAATTACAGGAAATCATATTAAAACTAGAGAATGCAATTCCTGAAGAAATTGCTAGTGGGAATGGTTTATGCTGAAAAGCTGATGCTGAATTGCTATGCTGAAATGTAATGTGTAGAAGAAAGTGAAGAATTTAGATTGAAATGATACATGAACACTGGGGGCTTGAATGTGTGATGAGAGAAGAAAGAAAGTAAAAAGGCTTGGAAAAGCCAGAATATTTGAACTGCAACTATTGAACTAACTTGATGGCGAATGATCTGTCGCCATGGCAACGGTATTTGATGACACCCCATAATACGCTTAGATATGTTGATGGCTGCATCGTTACCAAACCTGTTTAGTTTTGGGCTGTTTGGAGCATTTTCACTGAAGTTATGAGAAAACCGTGTTTCATGGCGAGCATTGTGTTGCCATGGCAACGGCATTTGAAGAAATCTCAAAACTGTCCCTTAGATGTCTTCACGGCTGGACTGTTAGCACACATGTGAAGTTTTAGCACTTTTTGACAATTTTCATAGGAGTTATAGCAATATCGTGTTTTATTGCAAGGGATGCGTTGCCATGGCAACAGCTTTTGAGGAAAACTCACTAATGGCACATAGACATGTTGAGGGCTGGACCATTAACGGCCCGTCCACACAGCGGCGTGTGTTGAAGCTTCAACGCTTCTGCCCATTCACTTTGAATGGGGTGACGTCACGCTTTGCCGAACTGCATTGTGGGAGCGAAGCTTAGCTTTGCTCGCGTTGCTCGCTGCAAAAGTTGAGCAATGTTCAACTTTTGAAGCTTCGGCGGAAGCGTCAGCCAATCGAATCATATGCCAGTACAAGCTCTATAGCCAATCAAACCGCGTGCTTGTGTTTCCGGGGTGGAGATTCAGTGATTGGTTGTTGGTCGAGTTTCAGCCCCCCCCCCCCCGGCAAGCTTCAACGCACGCCGCTGTGTGGACGGGCCGTAACTGTCATCTGAAGTCTGGTGGTGTTTTGACCATTTTCATATCAGTTACGACAACAACGTGTTTTTTGGCGAGGGATGCGTTTCCATGGAAACAGCCTATGGTGAGATCTCAGATTTGGCATAGAGCTGTTGAGGCATGGACCGGTGATATACAAGCGAAGTTTGGGGACGATCGGACCGTGTCCATTGGAGTTACAGCAACATCGTGTTTCATGGCGAGGGATGCGTTTCCATGGAAACGGCATATCGTGAGATGTCAGATTTGACGTAGAGCTGTTGGGGCATGGAGAGGTGATATACAGGTGAAGATTGTGGGATGAGCGGACCGTGTCATTGGAGCTACAGCGACATTGTGTTTTATGGCGAGGGATGCATTTCCATGGCAACAGCCTATGGTGAGATCTCAGATTTGGCGTAGAGCTGTTGAGGCATGGAGAGGTGATATACAGGTGAAGATTGTGGGATGAGCGGACCGTGTCCATTGGAGCTACAGCGACATCGTGTTTTATGGCGAGGGATACGCATCCCTCGCCATAAAACAGCAGCAGACTTCAGATGATAGTAATGCCATAGTAACACCACATTACGTAACATCATAATTGACGTAGAGCTGTGTTAACCATTATCTGAAGTCTGCTGCTCTGAGCATGTCAGTTGGAGTTATGACATCATCGTGTTCCATGACACAGGTGTTTATATTTGAGCTAACGACGTGTCCAGAGATCAAAGGTTTCCATGGTGATGTGCAGTAATCAGTGAGAGGAGAGCATTTCCATTGTTCTGAATGAGAGATAAACCTCTTACATGGGAACGTTTTGTTGAAGAACCGTAACAGATATCGGTGAAATTTCAAAGCGTGAAGCATCTCAAGGACCTTGAGCATCTGAAGTGTGCTTTTTGTGTACTTTCGGGTTAATAATGTGGCCTTTTTGGCAGATTAACTAAAGGTGTGCGGCTGCTGTGGTGGGGAAAGATGAGCCTGAACGTACAATGGGCTTTAATGGAGACATGTTGAAAGTTGTTGTCACTTCATGCCCTCAAGAGGCATTTTGTTTAATTGTTTTGCTTAATTTTTTTTTTTTTTCAAGCTACGAGATGTTTTCCTACGTTTCTCATGAAAAATGATGTCTCAGGAATGTAGGGTTTGGGAATTATGGCAGGTTTAAAAAAACAATATGAAGGCGAATTTAAATCTGTCCTCCACTCTAGCTTTGACATCACGCACTCTAAATCTGAAGAAGGCCTCTTTACCAAGGTCTGAACAATGTGTAATATCTCTAAAGGTAAGAATCAGATTTAAAAGTTGTGTTACAGGAATAATGTCAGAAAGATGTGTGACATTTTAAAGTTGGAATGAGGTTTCTGAGTGAAAGTATGAAGGAGCAGTTAGCAGTTGAAGTCGCATGAAGATTTTTCAAGTCTGAAGAGTTTCTCCATTGACTTCCATGTTAAATATGTGATGAATTATGGGATGTATCTCTGGAATTATGAAAGTTATGAATGAGAAAAGTAATAGCCATCGATTCCCGACCGAGCTGAACGTTTTGATGTTTGAACGGAGTTTCTGCGATGTGGAATGTGGGAGAAGAAGAGCAGCAATATAACCCAGCGGAATAATAATAAAGAATTCGTCCGTAGAAGAACAAGTAGTGGGAATGCTGTGTCAGCGTTCCCACTACTTGTAATTTAGTGGGAATGCTGTGTCAGCGTTCCCACTAAATTACAAGAATAAACGGTTTATTGAAATGTGTCATGTATTTTAACAAAAACAAACTGTAGAAATGAAATACGTATTTATCTGTTTTTTAGCAGTTTTTAAATGCGAATTTAACAAAACTAACCGTACAAATAAATGATTTTCTGTTGGCAAAATTAGCTGCATTTTCTGTAATTTTACTAAAAAAATACTTTTGTCATGGCTCTATATCACTATCACATACATAACAAATACTGTTAATACTCATTTAAAAAATGTTAGAATTGCAAGAAAATATGAGTAAAGAAATATTTTGTTATTGTGCTTAATTTAACCACTACTTTACATTGATACACTCAAACAACAGGTATCATATTATAGTAAAAAAAACTACATTTAACACATTTTGACTTGTATTTCTTTGAGGATTGAATTGTTAAATATGTGAATTTCAGGTTATAAAAACTGTGTAAAACCATAGAGTTAAATACAACAAAAAACAAGTTGACTGTTATTAACATGTTGGGTGTGAATTCCTTCCAGAGCACAATACAGATATAAAATGATGCTATGACCCACCAGTAACAGCCATAGACTGTGGGTCATATCGGAGACATTTGTCTATGCCATCATAAATCTATAAAAAACCACATATACAATAATAATTCAATCAAATTTAGCCCTGTTTTGACTCATGATTTATACGTGTAAACATATATAACTTTAATATAAATGATTTGCTGAGGCCAATTGTTTTCCTTGCATTTACAGACCCTTGTAACTCTCTGATTGTAGAACCACGCTAAACACATAGGCGGCGCGTGACTCAGGTTCTGGAAGGCTAAAGAACTTTTGGTAACACTTTATATTAAGGTACAGACATTCACCATCAACTAGTTTTAATTAACATGCATATTAGCAGTAGATTGGCTCTTTATTAGTCATTATAAAACTGTTATTAATAGAGATGTCCCGATCACGTCATCGGGATCGGAGCCGATCATGTGATTTTCAAAAGATCGGGATCGGGAATTTTTTTCTTTTTTTTTCTTTTTTTAAAAAATTATTTTATTTAATGTTACAAAACAAAATGACCACGTTCACGTCTTAAAGTCATCCTGAGGCCTTAGTTTTGGTTTAAAATTACACAACATCATGTATGTGTTGCTTCTTTTGGCTTGTTTTCAAAGACCTGGTTGCTTATTTCTCTCAAATCTGAAAACAGAGTGAACTTGTGAAGCTAGTCAAGCTACCTCTTTCCAGTAGTGATTTTTGTTTTGTTACTGCACTATCTGCACTCAATTTGTTTACATGGTTATTTTGTGGTGGACCACTGATAAGCTTTATTTTGCTTTGATCCAATGCTGCTGTGAAAAAAGGAAGCTATATCCATGTTGGATAGAATGGGTAGTTGGGTACTGTCATTTAAATACAAAAATAACCTTAAGGACAACTTCAATGCTTTTTTCCTTTTTTTTCTCTTAATGCATTGCATAAAGATCGGATCGGGAAAAATCGGTATCGGCAGATTGTCAAAATCAAATGATCGGAATCGGATCGGGAGCAAAAAAGGTGATCGGGACATCCCTAGTTATTAATGCCTTATTCTACGTGACCGTATTCTACAAGTAATAAGCCATTAGTTGAGAGTTTTTCCTCAATAACCCTCTAATTAGTGCTGATTTATTGCAAGTAAGGAAGTTGTTGTCCATGAGTTTGGGTCTTAATATGCTCTCCTCAATATGGGCCTAATGAGGCAGCAGTACCACAAGAATAGTGATTCTCCCATAATAACACTTAACAAATATGATCTATCGTTATGAAACAAGACATGAAACTATAAGTGTTAATTGTGTCTAAATAACAAAACATTTGGTATTTCTATCTAAGAACATGTTTTGAAGGTTAGACATGGAAAATATGGAATATGGAATCATTCATTTATATACTCGTAATATCATGATAAATTACATGAAACACATTTCAGTTGTTTCAGCACTCTTTATTTTTTGTTAATCACCTTTGAAACAGGGAAGAATAGCCAACGATGCTCTATGACAGTAACCAGAACAACATATTTTGCAAATCTATTTGTTTGTTTCTCAGAGCCAGTCTGAGAGAATCAAAGGCTGCATGTAAAGACTTATGGTCGGATACATCTTTGAAGTGTTACTGACTGAATTAGCCGAGGGAGTAGGTATAACGAAGGGTGCCACCTTTTTTAAGAAAGCATTCATGCTCATGGGTTCCCAGCTTAATTTGCCGCTGGCAGATTCCAAGCAGGTCATCCAACCCATGTCCTGGTCATGAACCTCAAGCCTCATCATGTCATTCTCTTGGGTGTCTAAGTAAGTGAAGTCTTCCTCCCACCAGGGGTTTCGGTTGTTGGGGCGAACTGATGTTTCACCCAGATTGGCAGATCCACAAAAAACCTCGACATAGGCATCCGGAGTTCCCAGAATGCCTGAATTCAGTCTCCTGGCCCGCAGGTTAAACAGCTTGAGCTGGGCTTCAGCCACTGTCAGAGTGCACAGGACCAAGAGCAGGAGCGGAGAACAGGAGGCCATGGCTGCAGAAGCTGTGGAAGATGAACATGTTAGAAAAATATCACTCGTCACCGGCTTGATCTTCAATATCAGGATACATGTCTTTATTATCCTTGCAAGAATGGAAGTAGTCATCACATACATCAGGTTGCATGGGACAAAAGAGTAACTTTAGTAGAGTCCTTGATATGCTTATATACAAGAGAGTGTTACAGTCAACAAGACGGAAGAATACTGGTGTTTGTTTGAACTGGGTTTCCATTTACTTTTTTATCTCTTAACCTTCAAAACACACATATCTATGGTGTGGAAAACTCCCACCACACTGCGAAAACAGCCCTTCCAAAACAAGCAACATATTCTTGAATCAAGTCAGATGTTCCTGTATCAAGCAAAACAATCTGCCAATGGGGTGAGCCAAATTAGCTTGGCTAGAATTCGTAAGAATTCAAATCTAGCGACTGAAAGACCGTAACGGGCCTTGAAACTAGACAAAAACGCTTATTACAAGCAATGATTCCGCATTATTTAAGAAAGAATAACTTAAAATGAGTGTTTTGGTTGAGTTGACTAAGAATGTATTTCTTAAATTAAGATTTATAATTAGCAAAGAAAGCTTACAATAAGAATCATTGGTTTTAAATAGACACAATATATTAGTGACTTTGTCTTAAACTTAGAATGTAAATCTTAAATTAAGTTTAAAAATGGTGTACCACACCACAGTTACTTTACATTACATGTTACTTGTTAGACGCTTTTATCCAAAGCGACTTACATACTCAATACTGTGGGCGATCCCCACAGGAGCACTTTGGGGTGAAGTGTCTCGCCCAGTTAGAGGTGGGGTTAAGAGGTGGTAGATGGAGTGAGGAGCCATTTCTGATATCACCCAAAACAAATGGCATCCGTTTTGAAATGTTGATTGCAATTTTTTTGTCAGTGTTGGACAGAGAAGGATGAAACCCTCAAACATGTACTTTTAAATACATTTTCATATTTGCTTTGAAAAAAGCACATTCATTTTTAAAGACAGATATAAAAACGTAATCCTTAATAAAGGGCAAATTGGAGCTTTAATTAATAAAAAAACGATTCTTGTTTAAACAAGAAACTGGAATTCAACAACTTCAAATTCTTTACTCATTGTCTTTTAGACTGCTGTGCAGGAGCAAAGTCCTAGGGTAGGAGGAGAGGACATTTCTGCAAACTAGCATTGACTTGCAGACTTACTTTGCAGAATAATGAGTTTAAAAACCTTTCTCGGCTGAGACAAGTCAAGGATCAAATGAAGCTCAGCGCAAGTTCAACCAGGAAGACCGTCTTTTCTCATTCATTTACTATTTCCATGTCACTACTCTCTCTCCTCTCAATAAGTGATCGGGGGCGTCACTCCCCAGCTAACCAATCACTTCGCTCTATTCTCACAAGCCTATCATATCGCTCCGCTAACCCTTTTAAATCTGCTCCCCTCTGACAGCTGTCATTTCAGGTGACTCGACGCAACCCTCCTCCCCCCTTTTCACCTCCTGTCCCTCTGAATCCAGGGTCAAGCTAAGCCCCTCCCCTTCAGACCGAACCCAACTATCCATTCACCACCACCAGGGTCAAGCTAAGCCACTCCCCTTCAGACCGAACCCAACATCCATTCACCACCACCAGGGTCAAGCTAAGCCCCTCCCCTTCAGACCGAACCCAACTATCCATTCACCACCACCAGGGTCAAGCTAAGCCCCTCCCCTTCAGACTGAACCCAACCATCCATTCACCACCACCAGGGTCATTGCCCAGGTATAAGGGTCCCTTTTTAAGGTTGAGAAAAGGAGATAAATGTAATTAAATGATAGTAAAGAAATTCCTGTCAAACTACTGACAGGAATGAATGAATGATTTATTTAGCAGGTGTAAACACCATTGCAATTGACCTTAATGGTTCATGTCATTTTTTTTCTATAAACTATTTAATGTCTTGTTGCTTTTACAGTATCTTTAAAACTGTTATTAAGAGAAGAGTCTATACAAACATGTTATCAGCTCACTATGTTAGCTAGCATCCAGATGTTTGCATTGCAATTCAAGCTTCAGCTTCTCCTGACATGTGCAACACGCGATCGCAAAACAGTGACAAACATTAGCAACACATTGAGCAAACATGCCTGTTGTTGAGACCCAAAAGAAATGTTTGATAAAATGGGAATACTGCTGCTAGACAAAGAACACATGGTCTCAGATTACTTTGGAGAAATGAAAAGGTAAAGCTCAAACGCTGTTCTAAGCAAAATGACAGGAACATTTTAATAATATTATTATTATTATTATTATTATGATTATTATGAACAGTGCAGTATTACCTGTAGTCCTGCTGCTTGTCTCTCTGCACACTGTGTGCTTTTCCTTACGCTTTTAAAGGCCAGCAAACGTCTTATCAGCTTCATCCCGCCCTCCCACCACACATCGACCACAGCAGCTGCTACACAACCTGCTACACAACCTGCTACACAACCTGCTGCACAACCTGCTACACAACCTGCTACACAACCTGCTGCACAACCTGCTGCACAACCTGCTACACAACCTGCTACACAACCTGCTACACAACCTGCTACACAACCTGCTACACAACCTGCTACACAACTGCTACACAATCAGCATTTTACAACATGACAGACTTAGAATGTTAGGCCTTGAGCTTTCTGGATTGTTTGGCCTGTTGGTCCCTTGATCTAATATCTGATGAGAGGACTAAAGCACCACAATCCTTTATTCAGATCTAGCAAGAGGGACTTTACCAAAAATGCAGATTCAATTAAAATAATTTAAGCATTCATACATTTAATATGCAAAACCAGTGAGTATACATCACAAGTATACAAGTTAAATGTAGTTTTATACAATGATTATATTTTTCAATTTGTGTGGATGGTGTTAATAAAATAATGTTTTCCTTTATGTTTTTATTTGCAGGTAAAAAGAGGCAATCAAATAATCTGCTGCAGACTGCTCAGCATGGATGATAGAAAAGAGAAGAGTCACACTGAGTCAGTTAGTGCTAATCTTCAGAGTGTAAAAGTCACACTGGACATAATGTTACATTTTTAGAGTTAAATCAATTCTTGTCAGAATTATTATGTCACACTACATCATACTGAGAAGTGTTAATCAAGTTTTACAAGATGATGTAAAAGCTCATAGATTTGAGGCTAACACCACAGCAGCACGAGAAAATGTGGCAAAGCACATCTGCCAACAGTGTGGGAGCAATCCAGCTGCTGCATGTGATGTAAGCGTGCACACCAGACATGTCCTTCACAACAGAGATACCAGACAGCCTTCAACAACTTGTTTTGCAGGAAGATAAGTGTCCAAAACAAAATGTATTTCTTTCTTGGACTTCATCATTAGTTGACAAATATAACAATGCCTTTTTGGCTCTTATTTTCGATCTTGCATTTGTGTATGTTATTCAGCTTTCTGACGACCCTCAGTGAGTCTTTAGCAATATACTTCAGAGACCCTCAGTGAGTCTTTAGCAATATACTTCAGAGACCCTCAGTGAGTCTTTAGCAATATACTTCAAGACCCTCAGTGAGTCTTTAGCAATATACTTCAGAGACCCTCAGTGAGTCTTTAGCAATATACTTCAGAGACCCTCAGTGAGTCTTTAGCAATATACTTCAGAGACCCTCAGTGAGTCTTTAGCAATATACTTCAGACACCCTCAGTGAGTCTTTAGCAATATACTTCAGAGACCCTCAGTGAGTCTTTAGCAATATACTTCAGAGACCCTCAGTGAGTCTTTAGCAATATACTTCAGACACCCTCAGTGAGTCTTTAGCAATATACTTCAGAGACCCTCAGTGAGTCTTTAGCAATATACTTCAAGACCCTCAGTGAGTCTTTAGCAATATACTTCAGAGACCCTCAGTGAGTCTTTAGCAATATACTTCAGAGACCCTCAGTGAGTCTTTAGCAATATACTTCAGAGACCCTCAGTGAGTCTTTAGCAATATACTTCAGAGCTATTGAGCCTTTTCCCCCCTTTTGTTTTTAAGTGAAGCCCTAGTGGTTAGATACATCTTCACATCACAATGTTACATTTCCAAGTCAATACAAATGATCTTAATTCACATTTATGATATTTGTTGCCTCTAGAAATGCCTGAGAAAATCTATAGCTGTTCACCAGAGTCATTGAGGGTCACCCACACAAAATGTAACAGTTTTTTATTGTATTTCATAATTACAGGAAATCATATTAAACTAGAGAATGCAATTCCTGAAGAAATTGCTAGTGGGAATGGTTTATGCTGAAAAGCTGACGCTGAACTGCTATGCTGAAATGTAATGTGTAAGAAGAAAGTGAAGAATTTAGATTGAAATGATACATGAACACTGGGGGCTTGAATGTGTGATGAGAGAAGAAAAGAAAGTAAAAAGGCTTGGAAAAGCAGCAGAATATTTGAACTGCAAACTATTAACTAACTTGATGGCGAATGATCTGTCGCCATGGCAACGGTATTTGATGACACCCCATAATACGCTTTGATATGTTGATGGCTGCATCGTTACCAAACCTGTTAATTTTGGGCTGTTTGGAGCATTTTCACTGAAGTTATGAGAAAACCGTGTTTCATGCATGCGAGCATTGTGTTGCCATGGCAACAGCATTTGAAGAAATCTCAAAACTGTCCCTTAGATGTCTTCACGGCTGGACTGTTAGCACACATGTGAAGTTTTAGCACTTTTTGACAATTTTCATAGGAGTTATAGCAATATCGTGTTTTATTGCAAGGGATGCGTTTCCATGGCAACAGCTTTTGAGGAAAACTCACTAATGGCACATAGCCATGTTGAGGGCTGGACCATTAACGGCCCGTCCACACAGCGGCGTGTGTTGAAGCTTCAACGCTTCTGCCCATTCACTTTGAATGGGGTGACGTCACGCTTTGCCGATATTGTGGGAGCGAAGCGTAGCTTTGCTCGCTGCAAAAGTTGAGCAATGTTCAACTTTTGAAGCTTCGGCGGAAGCGTCAGCCAATCGAATCATATGCCAGTACAAGCTCTATAGCCAATCAAACCGCGTGCTTGTGTGTCCGGGGTGGGAGATTCAGTGATTGGTTGTTGGTCGAGTTTCAGCCCCCCCCCCGCCGGCAAGCTTCAACGCACGCCGCTGTGTGGACGGGCCGTAACTGTCATCTGAAGTCTGGTGGTGTTTTGACCATTTTCATATCAGTTACGACAACAACGTGTTTTTTGGCGAGGGATGCGTTTCCATGGAACCAGCCTATGGTGAGATCTCAGATTTGGCATAGAGCTGTTGAGGCATGGACCGGTGATATACAAGCGAAGTTTGGGGACGATCGGACCGTGTCCATTGGAGTTACAGCAACATCGTGTTTCATGGCGAGGGATGCGTTTCCATGGAAACGGCATATGGTGAGATGTCAGATTTGACGTAGAGCTGTTGAGGCATGGAGAGGTGATATACAGGTGAAGATTGTGGGATGGAGCGGACCGTGTCCATTGGAGCTACAGCGACATCGTGTTTTATGGCGAGGGATGCGTTTCCATGGCAACAGCCTATGGTGAGATCTCAGATTTGGCGTAGAGCTGTTGAGGCATGGAGAGGTGATATACAGGAAGTTTGGGAGAGCGGACCGTGTCCATTGGAGTACAGCGACATCGTGTTTTATGGCGAGGGATGCATCCCTCGCCATAAAACCCAGACAGATGATAGTAATGATAGTACACCACATTACGTAACTAATTGACGTAGAGCTGTGTTAACCATTATCTGAAGTCTGCTGCTCTGAGCATGTCAGTTGGAGTTATGACATCATCGTGTTCCATGACACAGGTGTTTATATTTGAGCTAACGACGTGTCCAGAGATCAAAGGTTTCCATGGTGATGTGCAGTAATCAGTGAGAGGAGAGCATTTCATTGTTCTGAATGAGAGATAAACCTCTTACATGTGAACGTTTTGTTGAAGAACCGTAACAGATATCGGTGAAATTTCAAAGCGTGAAGCATCTCAAGGACCTTGAGCATCTGAAGTGTACTTTTTGTGTACTTTCGGGTTAATAATGTGGCCTTTTTGGCAGATTAACTAAAGGTGTGCGGCTGCTGTGGTGGGGAAAGATGAGGCTGAACTTACAATGGGTTTAATGGAGACATGTTGAAAGTTTTGTCACTTCATGCCCTCAAGAGGCATTTTGTTTAATTGTTTTGCTTAATTTTTTTTTTTTTTCAAGCTACGAGATGTTTTCCTACGTTTCTCATGAAAAATGATGTCTCAGGAATGTAGGGTTTGGGAATTATGGCAGGTTTAAAAAAAATATGAAGGCAATTAAATCTGTCCTCCACTCTAGCTGTGACATCACGCACTCTAAAATCTGAAGAAGGCCTCTTTACCAAGGTCTGAACAATGTTTAATATCTCTAAAAGTACGAATCAGATTTAAAAGTTGTGTTACAGAATAATGTCAGAAAGATGTGTAACATTTTAAAGTTGGAATGAGGTTTCTGAGTGAAAGTATGAAGGAGCAGTTAGCAGTTGAAGTTGCATGAAGATTGTTCAAGTCTGAAGAGTTTCTCCATTGACTTCCATGTTAAAATGTGATGAATTATGGGATGTATCTCTGGAATTATGAAAGTTATGAATGAGAAAAGTAATAGCCATCGATTCCCGACCGAGCTGAACGTTTTGATGTTTGAACGGAGTTTCTGCGATGTGGAATGTGGGAGAAGAAGAGCAGCAAAATAACTCAGCGGAATAATAATAAAGAATTCGTCCGTAGAAGAACAAGTAGTGGGAATGCTGTGTCAGCGTTCCCACTAAATTACAAGAATAAACGGTTTATTGAAATGTGTCATGTATTTTAACAAAAACAAACTGTAGAAATGAAATACGTTTTTATCTGTTTTTTAGCAGTTTTTAAATGCGAATTTAACAAACTAACCGTACAAATAAATGATTTTCTGTTGGCAAAATTAGCTGCATTTTCTGTAATTTTACAAAAATACTTTTGTCATGGCTCTATATCACTATCACATACATAACAAATACTGTTAATACTCATTTAAAAAATGTAGAATTGCAAGAAAATATGAGTAAAGAAATATTTTGTTATTGTGCTTAATTGAACCACTACTTTACATTGATACACTCAACAACACAGGTATTGACTATCATATTATAGTAAAAAAACTACATTTAATACATTTTGACTTGTATTTCTTTGAGGATTGAATTGTTAAATATGTGAATTTCAGGTTATAAAAACTGTGTAAAACCATAGAGTTAAATACAACAAAAAACAAGTTGACTGTTATTAACATGTTGGGTGTGAATTCCTTCCAGAGCACAATACAGATATAAAATGATGCTATGACCCACCAGTAACAGCCATAGACTGTGGGTCATATCGGAGACATTTGGCTATGCCATCATAAATCTATAAAAAAACCACATATACAATAATAATTCAATCAAATTTAGCCCTGTTTTGACTCATGATTTATACGTGTAAACATATATAACTTTAATATAAATGATTTGCTGAGGCCAATTGTTTTCCTTGCATTTACAGACCCTTGTAACTCTCTGATTGTAGAACCACGCTAAACACATAGGCGGCGCGTGACTCAGGTTCTGGAAGGCTAAAGAACTTTTGGTAACACTTTATATTAAGGTACAGACATTCACCATCAACTAGTTGTTAATTAACATGCATATTAGCAGTAGATTGGCTCTTTATTAGTCATTATAAAACTGTTATTAATAGAGATGTCCCGATCCGATCACGTGATCGGGATCGGAGCCGATCACGTGATTTTCAAAGATCGGGGATCGGGAATTTTTTTCTTTTTCTTTTTAAAAAAAATTATTTTATTTTAATGTTACAAACAAAATGACCACGTTCACGTCTTAAAGTCATCCTCAGGCCTTAGTTTTGGTTTAAAATTACACAACATCATGTATGTGTTGCTTCTTTTGGGCTTGTTTTCAAAGACCTGGTTGCTTATTTCTCTCAAATCTGAAAACAGAGTGAACTTGTGAAGCTAGTCAAGCTACCTCTTTCCAGTAGTGATTTTTGTTTTGTTACTGCACTATCTGCACTCAATTTGTTTACATGGTTATTTTGGTGGACCACTGATAAGCTTTATTTTGCTTTGAGCCAATGCTGCTGTGAAAAAAGGAAGCTATATCCATGTTGGATAGAATGGGTAGTTGGGTACTGTCATTTAAATACAAAAATAACCTTAAGGGACAACTTCAATGCTTTTTTCCTTTTTTTCTCTTAATGCATTGCATAAAGATCGGATCGGGAAAATCGGTATCGGCAGATTGTCAAAATCAAATGATCGGAATCGGATCGGGAGCAAAAAAAGGTGATCGGGACATCCCTAGTTATTAATACCTTATTCTACGTGACCATATTCTACAAGTAATAAGCCATTAGTTGAGAGTTTTTCCTCAATAACCCTCTAATTAGTGCTGATTATTGCAAGTAAGGAAGTTGTTGTCCATGAGTTTGGGTCTTAATATGCTCTCCTCAATATGGGCCTAATGAGGCAGCAGTACCACAAGAATAGAAATTCTCCCATAATAACACTTAACAAATATGATCTATTCGTATGAAACAAGACATGAAACTATAAGTGTTAATTGTGTCTAAATAACAAAACATTTGGTATTTCTATCTAAGAATGTTTTGAAGGTTAGACATGGAAAATATGGAATATGGAATCATTCATTTATATACTCGTAATATCATGATAAATTACATGAAACACATTTCAGTTGTTTCAGCACTCTTTATTTTTTGTTAATCACCTTGAAACAGGGAAGAATAGCCAACGATGCTCTATGACAGTAACCAGAACAACATATTTTGCAAATCTATTTGTTTTGTTTCTCAGAGCCAGTCTGAGAGAATCAAAGGCTGCATGTAAAGACTTATGGTCGGATACATCTTTGAAGTGTTACTGACTGAATTAGCCGAGGGTAGGTGTAACGAAGGGTGCCACCTTTTTTAAGAAAGCATTCATGCTCATGGGTTCCCAGCTTAATTTGCCGCTGGCAGACTCCAAGCAGGTCATCCAACCAGATGTCCTGGTCGTAAACCTTAAGCTTCATCACGTCATTCTCTTGGGTGTCTAAGTAAGTGAAGTCTTCCTCCCACCAGGGGTTTCGGTTGTTGGGGCGAACTGATGTTTCACCCAGATTGGCAGATCCACAAAAAACCTTGACATAGGCATCCGGAGTTCCCAGAATGCCTGAATTCAGTCTCCTGGCCCGCAGGTTAAACAGCTTGAGCTGGGCTTCAGCCACTGTCAGAGTGCACAGGACCAAGAGCAGGAGCGAGAACAGGAGGCCATGGCTGCAGAAGCTGTGGAAGATGAACATGTTAGAAAAATATCACTCGTCACCGGCTTGATCTTCAATATCAGGATACATGTCTTTATTATCCTTGCAAGAATGGAAGTAGTCATCACATACATCAGGTTGCATGGGACAAAAGAGTAACTTTAGTAGAGTCCTTGTTATGCTTATATACAAGAGAGCGTGTTACAGTCAACAAGACGGAAGAATACTGGTGTTTGTTTGAACTGGGTTTCCATTTACTTTTTTATCTCTTAACCTTCAAAACACACATATCTATGGTGTGGAAAACTCCCACCACACTGCGAAAACAGCCCTTCCAAAAACAAGCAACATATTCTTGAATCAAGTCAGATGTTCCTGTATCAAGCAAAACAATCTGCCAATGGGGTGAGCCAAATTAGCTTGGCTAGAATTCGTAAGAATTAAAATCTAGCGACTGAAAGACCGTAACGGGCCTTGAAACTAGACAAAAACGCTTATTACAAGCAATGATTCCGCATTATTTAAGAAAGAATAACTTAAAATGAGTGTTTTGGTTGAGTTGACTAAGAATGTATTTCTTAAATTAAGATTTATAATTAGCAAAGAAAGCTTACAATAAGAATCATTGGTTTTAAATAGACACAATATATTAGTGACTTTGTCTTAAACTTAGAATGTAAATCTTAAATTAAGTTTAAAAATGGTGTGTACCACACCACAGTTACTTTACATTACATGTTACTTGTTAGACGCTTTTATCCAAAGCGACTTACATACTCAATACTGTGGGCGATCCCCACAGGAGCACTTTGGGGTGAAGTGTCTCGCCAGTTAGAGGTGGGGTTAAGAGGTGGTAGATGGAGTGAGGAGCCATTTCTGATATCACCCAAAACAAATGGCATCCGTTTTGAAATGTTGATTGCAATATTTTTTTGTCAGTGTTGGACAGAGAAGATGAAACCCTCAAACATGTACTTTTAAATACATTTTCATATTTGCTTTGAAAAAAGCACATTCATTTTTAAAGACAGATATAAAAACGTAATCCTTAATAAAGGGCAAATTGGAGCTTTAATTAATAAAAAAACGATTCTTGTTTAAACAAGAAACTGGAATTCAACAACTTCAAATTCTTTACTCATTGTCTTTTAGACTGCTGTGCAGGAGCAAAGTCCTAGGGTAGGAGGAGAGGACATTTCTGCAAACTAGCATTGACTTGCAGACTTACTTTGCAGAATAATGAGTTTAAAAACCTTTCTCGGCTGAGACAAGTCAAGGATCAAATGAAGCTCAGCGCAAGTTCAACCAGGAAGACCGTCTTTTCTCATTCATTTACTATTTCCATGTCACTACTCTCTCTCCTCTCAATAAGTGATCGGGGGCGTCACTCCCCAGCTAACCAATCACTTCGCTCTATTCTCACAAGCCTATCATATCGCTCCGCTAACCCTTTTAAATCTGCTCTCCCTCTGACAGCTGTCATTTCAGGTGACTCGACGCAACCCTCCTCCCGCCCTTTTCACCTCCTGTCCCTCTGAATCCAGGGTCAAGCTAAGCCCCTCCCCTTCAGACCAAACAACTATCCATTCACCACCACCAGGGTCAAGCTAAGCCCTCCCCTTCAGACCGAACCCAACCTCCATTCACCACCACCAGGGTCAAGCTAAGCCCCTCCCCTTCAGACCGAACCCAACTATCCATTCACCACCACCAGGGTCAAGCTAAGCCCTCCCCTTCAGACCGAACCCAACTATCCATTCACCACCACCAGGGTCAAGCTAAGCCCCTCCCCTTCAGACCGAACCCAACCATCCATTCACCACCACCAGGGTCAAGCTAAGCCCTCCCCTTCAGACCGAACCCAACTATCCATTCACCACCACCAGGGTCAAGCTAAGCCCCTCCCCTTCAGACCGACCCAACCATCCATTCACCACCACCAGGGTCAAGCTAAGCCCCTCCCCTTCAGACCGACCCAACCATCCATTCACCACCACCAGGGTCAAGCTAAGCCCTCCCCTTCAGACCGAACCCAACTATCCATTCACCACCACCAGGGTCAAGCTAAGCCCTCCCCTTCAGACCGACCCCAACCATCCATTCACCACCACCAGGGTCAAGCTAAGCCCTCCCCTTCAGACCGACCCCAACCATCCATTCACCACCACCAGGGTCAAGCTAAGCCCCTCCCCTTAGACCGAACCCAACCATCCATTCACCACCACAGGGTCAAGCTAAGCCCCTCCCCTTCAGACCGAACCCAACTATCCATTCACCACCACCAGGGTCAAGCTAAGCCTCCCCTTCAGACCGACCCCAACCATCCATTCACCACCACCAGGGTCAAGCTAAGCCCCTCCCCTTCAGACCGAACCCAACCATCCATTCACCACCACCAGGGTCAAGCTAAGCCCCTCCCCTTCAGACCGACCCAACCATCCATTCACCACCACCAGGGTCATTGCCCAGGTATAGAGTCCCTTTTTAAGGTTGAGAAAAGGAGATAAATGTAATTAAATGATAGTAAAGAAATTCCTTTCAAACTACTAATGATTTATTTAGCAGGTGTAAACACCATTGCAATTGACCTTAATGGTTCATGTCATTTTTTTCTATAAACTATTTAATGTCTTGTTGCTTTTACAGTATCTTTAAAACTGTTATTAAGAGAAGAGTCTATACGAACATGTTATCAGCTCACTATGTTAGCTAGCATCCAGATGTTTGCATTGCAATTCAAGCTTCAGCTTCTCCTGACATGTGCAACACGCGATCGCACAAACAGTGACAAACATTAGCAACACATTGAGCAAACATGCCTGTTGTTGAGACCCAAAAGAAATGTTTGATAAAATGGGAATACTGCTGCTAGACAAAGAACACATGGTCTCAGATTACTTTGAAGAAATGAGAAGGTAAAGCTCAAACGCTGTTCTAAGCAAAATGACAGGAACATTTTAATAATATTATTATTATTATTATTATGATTATTATGAACAGTGCAGTATTACCTGTAGTCCTGATGCTTGTCTCTCTGCACACTGTGTGCTTTTCCTCCGTTTTTAAAGGCCAGCAAACGTCTTATCAGCTTCATCCCGCCCTCCCACCACACATCGACCACAGCAGCTGCTACACAACCTGCTGCACAACCTGCTACACAACCTGCTACACAACCTGCTACACAACCTGCTGAACAACCTGCTACACAACCTGCTGCACAACCTGCACAACCTGCTGCACAACCTGCTGCACAACCTGCTGCACAACCTGCTGCACAACCTGCTACACAACCTGCTACACACCTGCTACACAACCTGCTGCACAACCTGCTACACAACCTGCTGCACAACCTGCTACACAACCTGCTACACAACCTGCTGCACAACCTGCTACACAACCTGCTACATAACCTGCTACACAACCTGCTACACAACCTGCTACACAACCTGCTACACAACCTGCTGCACAACCTGCTACACAACCTGCTGCACAACCTGCTACACAACCTGCTACACACCTGCATTTTACAACATGACACTTAGAATGTTAGGCCTTGAGCTTTCTGGATTGTTTGGCCTGTTGGTCCCTTGATCTAATATCTGATGAGAGGACTAAAGCACCACAATCCTTTATTCAGATCTAGCAAGAGGGACTTTACCAAAAATGCAGATTCAATTAAAACTAATTGAAGCATTCATACATTTAATATGCAAAACCAGTGAGTATACATCACAAGTATTCAAGTTAAATGTAGTTTTATACAATGATTATATTTTTCAATTTGTGTGGATGGTTTAATAAAATAATGTTTTCCTTTATTTTTTATTTGCAGGTAAAAAGAGGCAATCAAATAATCTGCTGCAGACTGCTCAGCATGGATGATAGAAAAGAGAAGAGTCACACTGAGTCAGTTAGTGCTAATCTTCAGAGTGGAAAAGTCACACTGGACATAATGTTACATTTTTAGAGTTAAATCAATTCTTATCAGAATTATTATGTCACACTACATCATACTGAGAAGTGTTAATCAAGTTTTACAAGATGATGTAAAAGCTCATAGATTTGAGGCTAACACCACAGCAGCACGAGAAAATGTGGCAAAGCACATCTGCCAACAGTGTGGGAGCAATCCAGCTGCTGCATGTGATGTAAGCGTGCACACCAGACATGTCCTTCACAACAGAGATACCAGACAGCCTTCAACAACTTGTTTTGCAGGAAGATAAGTGTCCAAAACAAAATGTATTTCTTTCTTGGACTTCATCATTAGTTGACAAATATAACAATGCCTTTTTGCCTCTTATTTTCCGATCTTGCATTTTGTGTATACTCAATGTTATTCAGCTTTCTGACGACCCTCAGTGAGTCTTTAGCAATATACTTCAGAGACCCTCAGTGAGTCTTTAGCAATATACTTCAGAGACCCTCAGTGAGTCTTTAGCAATATACTTCAGAGACCCTCAGTGAGTCTTTAGCAATACTTCAGAGACCCTCAGTGAGTCTTTAGCAATATACTTCAGAGACCCTCAGTGAGTCTTTAGCAATATACTTCAGAGCTATTGAGCCTTTTCCCCCCTTTGTTTTTAAGTGAAGCCCTAGTGGTTAGATACATCTTCACTTCACAATGTTACATTTCCAAGTCAATACAAATGATCTTAATTCACATTTATGATATTTGTTGCCTCTAGAAATGCCTGAGAAAATCTATAGCTGTTCACCAGAGTCATTGAGGGTCCACCCACACTGTAAAAAAAACTTGGGGGCTTGAATGTGTGATGAGAGAAGAAAAGAAAGTAAAAAGGCTTGGAAAAGCGCCAGAATATTTGAGCTGCAAACTATTGAACTAACTTGATGACGAATGATCTGTCGCCATGGCAACGGTATTTGATGACACCCCATAATACGCTTAGATATGTTGATGGCTGCATCGTTACCAAATCTGTTTAGTTTTGGGCTGTTTGGAGCATTTTCACTGAAGTTATGAGAAACCGTGTTTCATGGCGAGCATTGTGTTGCCATGGCAACGGCATTTGAAGAATCTCAAAACTGTCCCTTAGATGTCTTCACGGCTGGACTGTTAGCACACATGTGAAGTTTTAGCACTTTTTGACAATTTTCATAGGAGTTATAGCATATCGTGTTTTATTGCAAGGGATGCGTTGCCATGGCAACAGCTTTTGAGGAAAACTCACTAATGGCACATAGACATGTTGAGGGCTGGACCATTAACGGCCCGTCCACACAGCGGCGTGTGTTGAAGCTTCAACGCTTCTGCCCATTCACTTTGAATGGGGTGACGTCACGCTTTGCCGAACTGCATTGTGGGAGCGAAGCTTAGCTTTGCTCGCGTTGCTCGCTGCAAAAGTTGAGCAATGTTCAACTTTTGAAGCTTCGGCGGAAGCGTCAGCCAATCGAATCATATGCCAGTACAAGATCTATAGCCAATCAAACCATGTGCTTGTGTGTCCGGGGTGGGAGATTCATGTGATTGGTTGTTGGTCGAGTTTCAGCCCCCCCCCCCGCCGGCAAGCTTCAACGCACGCCGCTGTGTGGACGGGCCGTAACTGTCATCTGAAGTCTGGTGGTGTTTTGACCATTTTCATATCAGTTACGACAACATCGTGTTTTTTGGCGAGGGATGCGTTTCCATGGAAACAGCCTATGGTGAGATCTTTTTTACCTCTCCCTCAGCACAAATACAATTCCAAAAGTATGGAAGTCAGCTTATGTCCTGCCTTTACTAAAAGGAGGGGAAGCCACCTTATTAAATAATTATAGACCTATCTCTAAATGATCAGTTCTGGCTAAGGTTCTTGAACGCCTAGTGAGTGAACAGGTAAAGGAGTTTTTATGTACAAATGACATCCTGTCTAAACATCAGTCAGGCTTCAGAAAGCAACATAGCACCATCACTGCCACAATGAAAGTGGTGAATGATATGGCGAGTATTTTAGATAATAAGCAGAGTTGTGCAGCTCTATTTGTTGATCTGTCCAAAGCGTTTGATACCGTCGATCATCGCATCTTGAAGCAGAGGCTACTCAGTATTGGCATATCCAGCCATGCAGTGGGTGGTTTGTGAACTACCTCTCTGAAAGGTCCCAATGTGTTCACTTTGATGGGCTGTCTTCTGAGTGGTTAAACATTACTAATGGTGTACCACAAGGTTCTGTTTTAGGTCCACTTTTATTTTCCATCTACATCAATAGTTTAGGTGAAAATGTCGATGGAGCAACCTTACATCTTTATGCGGACGATACCGTGATGTACTGTGCAGGTCCCTCCATTAAGGAGGCTGTTGATGAATTGCAAGCTGTTTTTAACATTATTCAGACTCAGCTCTCTGAACTAAAGCTTCTTTTAAATGTTGATAAAACCAAGGTAATGCTCTTTTCAAAAGCTAAAAAGACACCAGAGCCTGTTTTAGATATTGTAACTACGCAAGGAATAAAACTTGAAGTGGTTACCTGTTACAAATACCTTGGTATCTGGCTTGATGATTGTCTCTCTTTTAAACTTCATGTCAATAACCTGCTTAAAAAGCTGAGGGTTAGGCTAGGTTTCTTTTACAGGAACAAGTCCTGCTTCTCTCTTGAGGCCAGGAAAAGGCTCTGTGACCTTTTGACCTGTGCTGGACTCTGGTGATCTGATCTATATGAATGCACCTGCCCATTACCTGATCAAGTTAGATGCTGCGTATCACAGTGCACTGAGATTTGTGACAAACTGTAAAGTATTAACCCATCACTGTACCCTGTATGCAAGGGCTGGTTTGCCTTCGCTAACTGTACGGAGGCTCAGTCACTGGTACATTTTATATACAAAGCCATGTTAGGGAAACTTCCATCCTACATCTGCTCCCTGATCTCACGGCGAATTGTAAGTGGCTACTGCCTGAGATCGCATGCTGTGGTTTTATTAAATGCCAGCTGTCTTAGGGAAGATAGCTTTTAGATGCGCAGCTCCTCTGTCTTGGAACAGTCTGCAATTGAAATGGAAACTGAGCAATCTGGTGCCACTAAATGTTTTTAAAGCTCGGTTGGATGCTACTCAATCGGATGCTGTTGGTACCTGTTCATGTGGATAGTTATTGTAAATTGTAATCCCTGTATTGATGCTGTATGATGTCCTTTTTGTTGTTCTGTTTTTTATGTTTTTATGTTTCATGTGGAACCTACTTGAGCAGGTCTCCCTTGAAAAAGAGATCAATGATCTCAATGGGATACACCTGGATAAATAAATGTTTGAAAAAACTAGCAAGTTAGCCAAAAGTTAGCGGTTAGCCATTTATGCTATGCTAGCTGTTGGCTACAGAACATTAACAAACTGGATTCCGCTATAAGAAAGCTGTAAAACTTTACAATAAACTTGGCGACAACACTGTGACACCCCGCTGCGTGTTTATGTGTAATTCTCCCGTGTTGGAGACGAGAGGGTGGGGCAGCACTGCAAGAAGCTGTAAGCTAACGTTAGCAGACACCTTGTTAACCTGTTATGCCCGGTTGCCACCACCGGTGGGGGAAGACGCAACATCTTGCAAGAAACAGCATCTCAGGGCTTCTTAACATTTACCAACCTGTTAATGATGCTTACCCACTTAACGGGAAAACTCAGCTAACAGACGATATTAACCATTTTTATCTTTTTTAACGAAACACAAGTCTAAGACCAAGCTCTAAATCAGCACTTAGCGAAAATGGGCTAACAAGGCTAACGCTACTTTATCACATAACTGGCAAAAGCGATCTTTTTTACTTCATGGTATCTGCACAAACGACATATCATATGAAAGCTGAGATTCCACAGATTCCATATGTATACGTCTCATCACTTTACGACCAAAACGTAACCTTAAATAAAATATAAAACATTCACAAACTAAGGATTATCTAAATACATGTTTAACTA
This sequence comes from Dissostichus mawsoni, assembly GCA_011823955.1. NCBI lineage: Eukaryota > Metazoa > Chordata > Actinopteri > Perciformes > Nototheniidae > Dissostichus > Dissostichus mawsoni. The sequence continues at coordinate 2,867,797 of JAAKFY010000012.1, forward strand.
CATTACAGTTGAAGGACTCACCAGATCTCTTCTGTTCTCTGTTGACGTCCCGATGCTCATATTTAATGTGTAGATGTAAAACGATCCCGATATTAACCCATAAACTCGTGAGCAGACATACAGACAGCTTTAGCTCTGCAGGAGACCCGCTCAAACTGACGTGGATGTTTCAAATGTGGACGACAGGCGCGGACAGTTCTCATTGGCAGGTTTCTTCGATGACGTTTATATTAACCAATCAGGAGTGTTGTGGACTCATTCCAAACATGCCTGACTTGTCTGCCGTTTTGGCCGAATCATATTTCAAGTGCCGTAGCTCTGGCTGTCGGCCAGAATCCGAATCCAAACCCAGCCCACTCTGATATCAGACCTTTTATATGATATTATTGTAAATTGGGAAGTTGCTTATTTAATTTTTTATTTAAATGTCATTTAAAAAATTAAAAAACATACATTATACTGCATTTAAGACTATAAGGCTTATTACTGTATTATGTAAAAAACCCACAGCAACATACACATAAATAAAACAGGATAACTGTGACTTATTGTTGAGTAAATAATGTGTGTGTTTTAAACCTTGGTCCTCCCTGCAGAGATTTCTCCACTTCTATGATTTTTATTTTTATAAATGATATTGTCAACTGTAGATGTTTACAATATAGTAAGTTAGGAATTTCATGTAAAACTATTTATTTACTTTTGTTTAGAGAGGGTCACGCCCCATCGCCATCAGTGGGACTACGGTGGAGAGAGTCAGCAGCTTCAGGTTCCTCAGTGTCCACATCACTGAGGACCTGACATGAACTCATCACTGAGGACCTGACATGGACTCATCACTGAGGACCTGACATGGATTCATCACTGAGGACCTGACCTGGACTCATCACTGAGGACCTGACATGAACTCATCACTGAGGACCTGACATGGACTCATCACTGAGGACCTGACATGAACTCATCACTGAGGACCTGACATGACTCATCACTGAGGACCTGACATGGACTCATCACTGAGGACCTGACCTGAACTCATCACTGAGGACCTGAGATGGACTCATCACTGAGGACCTGACTCATCACTGAGGACCTGACATGGACTCATCACTGAGCACCTGACATGGACTCATCACTGAGGACCTGAGATGGACTCATCACTGAGGACCTGACATGGACTCATCACTGAGGACCTGACATGGACTCATCACTGAGGACCTGACATGGACTCATCACTGAAGACCTGACATGGACTCATCACTGAGGACCTGACATGGACTCATCACTGAAGACCTGACATGGACTCATCACTGAGGACCTACATGGACTCATCACTGAAGACCTGACATGGACTCATCACTGAGGACCTGACCTGGACTCATCTCTGAGGACCTGACCTGGACTCATCACTGAGGACCTGAGATGGACTCATCACTCAGGACCTGACATGGACTCATCACTGAGGACCTGACATGGACTCATCACTGAGGACCTGACCTGGACTCATCACTGAGGACCTGAGATGGACTCATCACTGAGGACCTGACATGGACTCATCACTGAGGACCTGAGATGGACTCATCACTGAGGACCTGACTCATCACTGAGGACCTGACATGGACTCATCACTGAGGACCTGACCTGGACTCATCACTGAGGACCTGAGATGGACTCATCACTGAGGACCTGACTCATCACTGAGGACCTGACATGGACTCATCACTGAGCACCTGACATGGACTCATCACTGAGGACCTGACCTGGACTCATCACTGAGGACCTGACTCATCACTGAAGACCTGACATGGACTCATCACTGAAGACCTGACATGGACTCATCACTGAAGACCTGACATGGACTCATCACTGAGGACCTGACATGGACTCATCACTGAGGACCTGACATAGACTCATCACTGAGGACCTGACATGGACTCATCACTGAGGACCTGACATGGACTCATCACTGAGGACCTGACATAGACTCATCACTGAAGACCTGACATGGACTCATCACTGAGGACCTGACATGGACTCATCACTGAGGACCTGACATAGACTCATCACTGAGGACCTGACATGGACTCATCACTGAGGACCTGACATGGACTCATCACTGAGGACCTGACATGGACTCATCACTGAGGACCTGACATAGACTCATCACTGAAGACCTGACATGGACTCATCACTGAGGACCTGACTCATCACTGAGGACCTGACCTGGACTCATCACTGAGCACCTGACATGGACTCATCACTGAGGACCTGACATGGACTCATCACTGAGGACCTGACTCATCACTGAGGACCTGACATGGACTCATCACTGAGGACCTGACATGGACTCATCACTGAGGACCTGACATGGACTCATCACTGAGGACCTGACATGGACTCATCACTGAGGACCTGACATGGACTCATCACTGAAGACCTGACATGGACTCATCACTGAAGACCTGACATGGACTCATCACTGAGGACCTGACATGGACTCATCACTGAGGACCTGACATGGACTCATCACTGAGGACCTGAGATGGACTCATCACTGAGGACCTGACATGGACTCATCACTGAGGACCTGACATGGACTCATCACTGAGGACCTGACATGGACTCATCACTGAGGACCTGACATGGACTCATCACTGAGGACCTGACATGGACTCATCACTGAGGACCTGACATGGACTCATCACTGAGGACCTGACTCATCACTGAGGACCTGACTCATCACTGAAGACCTGACATGGACTCATCACTGAGGACCTGACATGGACTCATCACTGAGGACCTGACTCATCACTGAGGACCTGACTCATCACTGAGGACCTGACATGGACTCATCACTGAGGACCTGACATGGACTCATCACTGAGGACCTGACTCATCACTGAGGACCTGACTCATCACTGAAGACCTGCCATGGACTCATCACACAAACACCATCACCAAAACAGCTAGACAAATTTGAAATGGTATTAGTCCATTTATTGAACAGGTTAGAAACAAAACAAACAATAATAATACTTATAACAAAGACGAGCAAAATAAAAAAACGTTCAAGGTATAAAAAAAATGTATTCTCAAAGTTTCTGTCATGTTCAAAAGCGGCAAGAAGAAGCTTAAAAACGTTTCTGGTCCTACCCCCCCCCCCCCCCAGCGTACATGTATTGTTCATGAAAATACAAGTTTAGGACCTCGTCATCAGCATCCGTGATTGGATTCATTCTTTTAAACAATCATTATTTTGTACAAAAGAACCAAAATAAATAACTTTTACAACAACAAGAAATAGCGAGCATCACTTCAGGACCTGCTCGGAACCATTCAGGATTTGGTTTCTAATGATTTTTAGTTTAGATAAAGTTGCACAGTATTTCAGCTAATCATTACAGTTATTCCACAGATGAACACCTTCTGTTGTGATGCAATGACGTTTGGAATTTGTTCGTATGGGTGGTTTTAAAAAAATGCAGTTTCCTCTCAACATGTGTGTGTTTTTCTCTTCTTGTGAAAAGTCCCTGGACATTATGAGGTAATTGTTCCGCAGGATGAGGAGTTCAACATGGACTCCAGGATACTCTGCATCTTCTACAGGTGCACCATAGAGAGCATCCTGACCTTCTACAGGTGCACCATAGAGAGCATCCTGACCTTCTACAGGTGCACCGTAGAGAGGATCCTGACCTTCTACAGGTGCACCATAGAGAGCATCCTGACCTTCTACAGGTGCACCATAGAGAGGATCCTGACCTTCTACAGGTGCACCATAGAGAGCATCCTGACCTTCTACAGGTGCACCATAGAGAGCATCCTGACCTTCTACAGGTGCACCATAGAGAGGATCCTGACCTTCTACAGGTGCACCATAGAGAGCATCCTGACCTTCTACAGGTGCACCATAGAGAGCATCCTGACCTTCTACAGGTGCACCATAGAGAGCATCCTGACCTTCTACAGGTGCACCATAGAGAGCATCCTGACCTTCTACAGGTGCACCATAGAGAGCATCCTGACCTTCTACAGTGCACCATAGAGAGCATCCTGACCTTCTACAGGTGCACCATAGAGAGGATCCTGACCTTCTACAGGTGCACCATAGAGAGCATCCTGACCTTCTACAGGTGCACCATAGAGAGCATCCTGACCTTCTACAGGTGCACCATAGAGAGCATCCTGACCTTCTACAGGTGCACCATAGAGAGCATCCTGACCTTCTACAGGTGCACCGTAGAGAGGATCCTGACCTTCTACAGGTGCACCATAGAGAGCATCCTGACCTTCTACAGGTGCACCATAGAGAGGATCCTGACCTTCTACAGGTGCACCATAGAGAGGATCCTGACCTTCTACAGGTGCACCATAGAGAGGATCCTGACCTTCTACAGGTGCACCATAGAGAGCATCCTGACCTTCTACAGGTGCACCGTAGAGAGCATCCTGACCTTCTACAGGTGCACCGTAGAGAGGATCCTGACCTTCTACAGGTGCACCATAGAGAGCATCCTGACCTTCTACAGGTGCACCATAGAGAGCATCCTGACCTTCTACAGGTGCGCCATAGAGAGGATCCTGACCTTCTACAGGTGCGCCATAGAGAGGATCCTGACCTTCTACAGGTGCACCATAGAGAGGATCCTGACCTTCTACAGGTGCACCATAGAGAGGATCCTGACCTTCTACAGTGCACCATAGAGAGCATCCTGACCTTCTACTGGTGCACCATAGAGAGGATCCTGACCTTCTACAGGTGCACCATAGAGAGGATCCTGACCTTCTACAGGTGCACCATAGAGAGCATCCTGACCTTCTACAGGTGCACCATAGAGAGCATCCTGACCTTCTACAGGTGCACCATAGAGAGGATCCTGACCTTCTACAGGTGCACCATAGAGAGCATCCTGACCTTCTACAGGTGCACCATAGAGAGCATCCTGACCTTCTACAGGTGCACCATAGAGAGCATCCTGACCTTCTACAGGTGCACCATAGAGAGGATCCTGACCTTCTACAGGTGCACCATAGAGAGCATCCTGACCTTCTACAGGTGCACCATAGAGAGGATCCTGACCTTCTACAGGTGCTCCATAGAGAGGATCCTGACCTTCTACAGGTGCTCCATAGAGAGCATCCTGACCTTCTACAGGTGCACCATAGAGAGGATCCTGACCTTCTACAGGTGCACCATAGAGAGGATCCTGACCTTCTACAGGTGCACCATAGAGAGGATCCTGACCTTCTACAGGTGCACCATAGAGAGGATCCTGACCTTCTACAGGTGCTCCATAGAGAGCATCCTGACCTTCTACAGGTGCTCCATAGAGAGCATCCTGACCTTCTACAGGTGCACCATAGAGAGCATCCTGACCTTCTACAGGTGCACCATAGAGAGGATCCTGACCTTCTACAGGTGCTCCATAGAGAGGATCCTGACCTTCTACAGGTGCACCATAGAGAGTATCCTGACCTTCTACTGGTGCACCATAGAGAGGATCCTGACCTTCTACAGGTGCACCATAGAGAGCATCCTGACCTTCTACTGTGCACCATAGAGAGGATCCTGACCTTCTACAGGTGCACCATAGAGAGCATCCTGACCTTCTACTGGTGCACCATAGAGAGGATCCTGACCTTCTACAGGTGCACCATAGAGAGGATCCTGACCTTCTACAGGTGCACCGTAGAGAGCATCCTGACCTTCTACAGGTGCACCATAGAGAGGATCCTGACCTTCTACAGGTGCACCATAGAGAGGATCCTGACCTTCTACAGGTGCACCATAGAGAGGATCCTGACCTTCTACAGTGCACCATAGAGAGTATCCTGACCTTCTACAGGTGCACCATAGAGAGCATCCTGACCTTCTACAGGTGCACCATAGAGAGCATCCTGACCTTCTACAGGTGCAATAGAGAGCATCCTGACCTTCTACAGGTGCACCATAGAGAGTATCCTGACCTTCTACAGGTGCACCATAGAGAGCATCCTGACCTTCTACAGGTGCACCATAGAGAGCATCCTGACCTTCTACAGGTGCACCATAGAGAGGATCCTGACCTTCTACAGGTGCACCATAGAGAGCATCCTGACCTTCTACAGGTGCACCATAGAGAGGATCCTGACCTTCTACAGGTGCTCCATAGAGAGGATCCTGACCTTCTACAGGTGCTCCATAGAGAGCATCCTGACCTTCTACAGGTGCACCATAGAGAGGATCCTGACCTTCTACAGGTGCACCATAGAGAGGATCCTGACCTTCTACAGGTGCACCATAGAGAGGATCCTGACCTTCTACAGGTGCACCATAGAGAGGATCCTGACCTTCTACAGGTGCTCCATAGAGAGCATCCTGACCTTCTACAGGTGCTCCATAGAGAGCATCCTGACCTTCTACAGGTGCACCATAGAGAGCATCCTGACCTTCTACAGGTGCACCATAGAGAGGATCCTGACCTTCTACAGGTGCTCCATAGAGAGGATCCTGACCTTCTACAGGTGCACCATAGAGAGTATCCTGACCTTCTACTGGTGCACCATAGAGAGGATCCTGACCTTCTACAGTGCACCATAGAGAGCATCCTGACCTTCTACTGGTGCACCATAGAGAGGATCCTGACCTTCTACAGGTGCACCATAGAGAGCATCCTGACCTTCTACTGGTGCACCATAGAGAGGATCCTGACCTTCTACAGGTGCACCATAGAGAGGATCCTGACCTTCTACAGGTGCACCGTAGAGAGCATCCTGACCTTCTACAGGTGCACCATAGAGAGGATCCTGACCTTCTACAGGTGCACCATAGAGAGGATCCTGACCTTCTACAGGTGCACC
>JAAKFY010000012.1:2879633-2892133 GCA_011823955.1 Dissostichus mawsoni
GATAAAATAATATAAAACATTTAATCAACAGATAACCCACTAGGTAAAAGTAAAACAGAAATAAAACACAATTAAAAAATATAACAAAATAAATTCAAAGTGTGCATAAAGTGAAAAAAGTAGTACAAATCTGATATTATTATCTTTATATTGTTGTATTATTATTATATTATTATTATTAAGATGCATGGAGCTGTATTACAGTACAATATTAATATGTGAGATTTCTTCTTATATTTATAATAACTAATATAAATAATTTCTCTAAACCTGGAACAGACAGAGCCATCGCTGCCCTCTAGCGGACAGGAAACAAAGCATGACATTAATACAAATACATACATCTTCTGTATTTCAATGTATTTTCATTGACCAGGCTTGTATATATGTATATGTGTACATGTACATGCAAAGTATTTTATTCCATCACCTTGGGTTTTATATGTAGTAACTTCATCTACAATGTGAACACAGCACATATAATAAAGTACATTATTTGTGCGTATAAGGTACGTAAATGATCAGTACAAGTACCTCAAACTTAACGGTCCCTATTGTGCAAAAATCCTCTTCTTCATGTCTCTTCTACATCAACATGTGTCCCCTCTTCTTCATGTCTCTTCTACATCAACATGTGTCCCCTCTTCTTCATGTCTCTTCTACATCAACATGTGTCCCCTCTTCTTCATGTCTCTTCTACATCAACATGTGTCCCCTCTTCTTCATGTCTCTTCTACATCAACATGTGTCCCCTCTTCTTCATGTCTCTTCTACATCAACATGTGTCCCCTCTTCTTCATGTCTCTTCTACATCAACATGTGTCCCCTCTTCTTCATGTCTCTTCTACATCAACATGTGTCCCCTCTTCTTCATGTCTCTTCTACATCAACATGTGTCCCCTCTTCTTCATGTCTCTTCTACATCAACATGTGTCCCCTCTTCTTCATGTCTCTTCTACATCAACATGTGTCCCCTCTTCTTCATGTCTCTTCTACATCAACATGTGTCCCCTCTTCTTCATGTCTCTTCTACATCAACATGTGTCCCCTCTTCTTCATGTCTCTTCTACATCAACATGTGTCCCCTCTTCTTCATGTCTCTTCTACATCAACATGTGTCCCCTCTTCTTCATGTCTCTTCTACATCAACATGTGTCCCCTTCTTCATGTCTCTTCTACATCAACATGTGTCCCCTCTTCTTCATGTCTCTTCTACATCAACATGTGTCCCCTCTTCTTCATGTCTCTTCTACATCAACATGTGTCCCCTCTTCTTCATGTCTCTTCTACATCAACATGTGTCCCCTCTTCTTCATGTCTCTTCTACATCAACATGTGTCCCCTCTTCTTCATGTCTCTTCTACATCAACATGTGTCCCCTCTGTGTAAAGAGACTCTGAAAGTTTCAGGAACAAAGATTCTCTCTCTTTTTCTCCTGATCCATTTCTATAAAAACCTGTCTGAAAATGAGCTGATCAGATTTTGGCCACTTTATGATGTCATAACGATGTTTTGTCTTGTGTAACCATTAGCCAATCAGCAACCAAGGTAACCCCCCCCCCCCCTTATCACCTGAATCTCCTCCTAGAGCACCATTGAGTTCTTTGTAACCAAATCTCTCTCAGAGGGGCGTGGGGAGGGGCTCCTTATTTTCATCTAAAGTAACAGACAGAGAATCAGCACTTTGGAAACAGGGCTGAAACAGAGGGGATTATGGGTATGCTGCAATGATCTGTTTGGTGTTTCAGCCAATCAGAGACAGGCTCTGGATATATCTGAGACCTGGGATATATCGATGAAACAGAGGATAATAGAGAACCGCAGTGACGCGTCCTAAAACCCGGAAGTAAGTTAGCATTTTTACCACTTCCGGTTCCTTCGTCAAAAAGCAATGCAATTTCTCCATAGGGTTTTGGAAAATAGCTCCAAATAAGGTCTGTGTTTGACACAAAATGAAGAGATAGATCACGTTTTGTTCTACCACATTAAATCCATCAGCAGTGACCCCGCTGGTGATTTCTGAAGAGTTTACGTGTCGGAAAAACGATGGTTGTTAACAAGTGGCATTAGTGGACTACAGAATGGTCGAGGCCGTTGTACGTCATTACGCCGATTACGTAAACACTCCCGCTAAATTTCTTTCCCCCTGTGTTCTGCTTGAAAGAGAGTATATGCCTATCTTAAGTATCTGTAGTATCTTTAGTATCTTTAGGATCTATATCTTTATCTGACCATCATCATAAAATGAAAAGCTTTGTTAAAATATGCAAGCGCGCGAAAGTCAGTTGAGGCGATCTTAAGTTGGCGTGACGTTGAGTCGTGCGACCCTGCCGTTCTAGCTTGTAGTTCCTTTATAGCATAACGTTAGCATTTTGCTTCTGGCGACTAGATTTATGATTCGAAAATTATAAAAGTAGCGTAGATATGTGGAGATTATCTGGCTGAACAAAACGTGATCCCTCTCTTAAATGTGTTTCAACCACAGACCTTATTTTGAGCTATTTTCCAAAACCCTATGGAGAAATTGCATTGTTTTTTGACGATGGAACCGGAAGAAGTTTACTTCCGGGTTTTAGGACGCGTCACTGCGGTTCTCTATTGGAGACCTTTAATAAAAACTACAGTACTTGAGTGAAAGTACTCTAGACTCCTGTAAAGTGTTTTTTTATAGTTATTTTGTCCTGAAAAAAGGGTCTCTGTTGAGGCTGTGGTGCTGTCCGTGGTCCTGAAACCAGAGGCGAGCCTAACTAAGAGGTTACTTCACTCTGAGACTTCAGATCATAAATGGAAACTCATCAAATGTATAACAGGGAGATCAAAATCCTCTATTGTTGAGTATTACATCGAAATATAAAAATAATAATAATAATAATTTTCCTCAGGTGAGAAACTTCCAATTATTCTAAAAGTCTCACTCTGATCTATTAGTGATTTCATCTATTAGTTTTCCCTTTCACCTGTGTGTCCCACCCCCCCCCCCTCGCCCCTTTAATTGGTTCAACCCATGACATCATCGATGATGTCACAAAATCAGGAAGTGTTAGGTTTCCCCCCCATAGAGACAGAGCAGAGTCTGGTGAGTAAAACACAGAAAACTCAAATCAGCCTAAAGAATGTCTAGTAGTTGACTTTGGAGGAGCTGCTGGTCTTAAGTCTCACTACACGGGATTCTGTGGCTTTTTGTGGTCGTTTTCAGTCCAATTTAGCTTTAATGTTGGTTTAGGTCCATTTGCGTCTCTTTGAAAGTGTTTTGTGTCTCTATGCAGACATTTTGAGTCTCTTGGGAGTCATTTTACGCCTGTTTTTGTTCATTTTGGGTCCTTATTTGGGACTTTACATCTCTTGTTGTTGGTAATGGTCAATTTTGGGAATTTACATTGTTTTTCACTCAGAAATGTGTTCATTTTCGACCACATTTGATCGGTTTTTAGTCCCTTTTTACGTCACATTTTGCTCATCAACATCTCCTTTTGGGTTAGGGGTTAGTATTTCTGCTCCTTTTATATGTCTTTTTGCCATTAATGTCTCTTTTGTTAATTTCACACACATTTCTTGTCATTTTATGTCTCTTTGGTTTTTTAACATCGTTGTTTTACATCTCTTTTTGTTTGTTTCTTCTCTATTTGGCTGCTTTGTCACATTTCTGGTCATATTATGTCTATTTTTGGTCATTTTTCTGTCGCTTTGTAATGTTTTTCTTCTTCTTGTAGTTCAGTTGTGTTCCATGGTTACTCTATAAATGTCTCAAAGCGGGATTTGGGCCCAGAAAAGTCACAATAGACCCAAGTATGTGAACACATTGAAATCAACCCTTTTGGCGGATAAAGCATTGATTAGACTTAGTTTTTAAAAAAGCAGTTTGTATATTTTGTCCTCTGAGTGAGCGGATGTGTTCATTGTTAAAGCCGTGGTGTTTCTGGAGATAAAGAGGGTTAGGGGTCCCAGAGAGGTTTCTCTCTAACAGACGTCCTACATGTACATATCCTGTATTTATAGTTCATTTAGTCGCATCTATTGCAATGCTCTCTGACTTTATGTTGGTTTTTTATATATTTATCTTAATCTCTACATATATTTATTTGTGTTGTTGCAGTTGTGTGTGTGTGTGTGTGTGTGTGTGTGTGTGTGTGTGTGTGTGTGTGTGTGTATGTGTGTGTTTACTGTAACTCTGTGTTGTTGTAGTGTGTGTGTGTGTGTGTGTGTGTTGTGTGTGTGTGTGTGTTTACTGTATCTCTGTGTTGTTGTAGGTGTGTGTGTGTGTGTGTGTGTGTGTGGTGTGTGTGTGTTTACTGTATCTCTGTGTTGTTGTAGGTGTGTGTGTGTTTACTGTATCTCTGTGTTGTTGTAGGTGTGTGTGTGTTTACTGTATCTCTGTGTTGTTGTAGGTGTGTGTGTGTTTACTGTAACTCTGTGTTGTTGTGTGTGTGTGTGTTTACTGTATCTCGTGTTGTTGTAGGTGTGTGTGTGTTTACTGTATCTCTTTGTTGTTGCAGTGTGTGTGTGTTTACTGTAACTCTGTGTTGTTGTGTGTGGTGTGTGTGTGTGTGTGTGTGTGTGTTTACTGTATCTCTGTGTTGTTGCAGGTGTGGTGTTTACTGTATCTCTTTGTTGTTGCAGGTGTGTGTGTGTGTGACCCCGCCCCCCCGGCTGGGCGGAGCCTCTGGACTGTGTGCGGGCCTCGGAGCTGTGCAACCAGAAGCCCCAGTGCAGCTCTCAGTTCCGCATCATGCGCCAGTGCCTGTCGGGGGGGGGCCGCGAGCGCAGCACCATGCTGGCGTCCAGAGAGTGCCGCGGGGCGCTGGAGGTTCTGAGGGACTCCACGCTGTACGACTGTCGCTGCAAGAGGGGCATGAAGAAGGAGCTGCAGTGCCTTCAGAACTACTGGAGCATCCACATGGGGCTCACAGAGGGTAAGCTGACGTGCTAGCGTGCTAACCAGCTAATGTGCTACATACATTTTATTTATTTTATATTTTATAAAAATTGTTGTCTCTTTCTATATATATTTTATTTTACATTTTATTTTACCTTTCTTACTGTCCTAATGTGCACAATGTAGTGACTGCTTTTTCGTCTTTTGTTTTCTTAGTTGTGTTCTCTGTATTTTATATGTTGTGTTATGTGTAACGTTGCTGCCTTCTTGGCCAGGTCAGCATTGAAAATGAGATTTTATCTCAATGCTTTTATCTGGTTAAATAAAGGTTAAATAAAAAAAATAAAAAAATGTATTTGTATACCCCTAAACCAGCTAACGTGCTAAACCAGCTAACCAACTAACGTGCTAACCAGCTAACGTGAGTAAGTGCTAACGTGCTAACCAGTTAACCAACAAACCAGCTAACGTGCTAAACCAGCTAACCAACTAACGTGCTAACCATCTAACGTGAGTAAGTGCTAACGTGCTAACCAGTTAACCAACAAACCAGCTAACGTGCTAAACCAGCTAACCAACTAACGTGCTAACCAGCTAACATGCTAAACCAGCTAACCAACTAACGTGCTAACCAGCTAACGTGCTAAACCAGCTAACCAACTAATGTGCCAATGGTCTTAACGTTGCGGCGTGGTGTTAAAGGCCAAGAGAAGTTATGAATCATTGTTGTGAAAGTCACAAGCCATTAGTGTTTAGGTCATGAGTTATTGTTGGTAAAGTCCGGGAGCAGGTCAATATAGTTAAAGGTTTGAGTCATTGGTGTTTAGTGGGACTTAATCATTGTTTGGTAAGTGCCATGTCTTTGCACCCAAACTTTAAATGTTGCAAATCTTGTGTTGAAGTCCAAGTGAAGTCATCAGTGTTTAAGCTACAAGTCAATGCTTTAAAAGTCAAGAGTCATTGCTCTGAAAATCCAAGTGAAGTCTAGAGTCTTTAAGTTAAAAGTCCTTAGGACTCAGTCATTAAATATGGGTGTTACAGTCGGAGTCATTGGTGGCAAAGACTGAATTAAGTCACAAGTCAAAGGTCTTTCTCAACATGTCATTGACCTTGAAATCCCTATCGAGTTCAATTCATCTTTTTGCTTTTTCAAGTCTGTACCCATCAAATGTGTGCCTTGAGTCCAGGTCATGTGACTTGCTAGCATCCTCTGGTATGAAGTATTTAGTGTCTGCAGATAAAGCTGCTCTTTCTTCTGTTTCTACAAGTTAGGGGTCTTTTTTTTCTTTAACTGAGTCCGAGTTAAATCTGACAGAATGACTCGTGTTTCTGTTCATATTCAAAAAGATCTGTGGGAATCTGAACAGAACAAACTGAAGCAGAGCTGCTGTGCTTTCAGTCACCTGGCTAACACACACACCACACAACCACACCACACAACACACACACACACACACACACACACACACACACACACACAACACACACACACACACACACACACACACACACACACACACAACACACTGGCCTAGTTTGGTCTCAGCAGTGGCAGAGCTCATTAAGAGGCTCTTCTTTGTTCTCCGTTCCACTGAGGAAGTCTCTGTAGAGCCAGAACACACACACACACACACACACACACACACACACTCTTGGCGGCCACACACAGGACACACAGACGGAGTGTGTGAGAGAAACAGAAACATTGTCTCAGACGTCTGTAACTCTCAGATCAGCAACTTTAAGATGTCAAGGACATTTGGGTGTGTGTGTGTGTGTGTGTGTGTGTTTGTGTGTGTGTGTGTTTGTTTGTGTGTGTATGTGTGTGTGTGTGTGTGTGTGTCTGTGTGTGTATATGTGTGTCTGTGTCTGTGTGTGTATGTGTGTGTGTGTGTGTGTGATGTGTGTGTGTGTGTGTGTGTGTGTGTGTGTGTGTGTGTGTGTGTGTATGTGTGTGTGTGTGTGGTGTGTGTGGTGTGGTGTGTGTGTGTGTGTGTGTGTGTGTGTGTGTGGTGTGTGTGTGTGTGTGTGTGTGTGTGTGTCTGTGTGTGTCTGTGTGTGTATGTGTGTGTGTATGTGTGTGTATGTGTTGTGTGTGTGTGTGTGTGTGTGTTGGCTCATTACCTCCTGTCTGATCTCTATCATCAGTTTGTTTTCCTACATATTAATTAACACAGAGGACATTAAGTTTGTATAAATGATTACAAAATATAAAACACATTTAATGCATTATATTTTATTTTTATAAAAACGTCTTCTTTTATGAGGTGTTGCAAATCATTAAAGTCTTTAATCCATTAATCTAAAATAAGGCTTTAAACTTCAAATGAATCTTCTAAAAGTCTTTATAAAGATAAGACATGAGAGGTAGGAATTTATGGATTTTAAAATATTTTGCCAAATACATCAGGAAAGAATTGTGTATAAATTGGTGTTAAATATCATCCAAGTGGCTTTAAGAATCACAGAGACAGTTCCTCCGATGCATTAACATGTCCTTTTATTTAAGAGTGTATTTCAGCAGTACACACTCACTTTATTTGTGCGTCACTTTCATTCAGTAACACTGGAATCGCACTCACACAGCGACCTGAAATACCTAAACAAAACTGTGGGCGGACGAGAGGAAAGGAGTAAAGAGACGTTTAAGATAAATGTTTCTTTACTCTGAGTCATCGCTCTGCGGAGGTGTTCAAATACCTTCTTCTGTGGTGAGACGGATAAGAAGCAGACAGAGAGAAGTGCAGGAGGAAGTAGATTATCAGATAATAAATGAGAAGCAGCTTCAGAAAGGACGCAGATATAAATCCCCAAATGTTCCACATGAAGAAACAACTTCAGCAACTTGAGGAGACATGCAGCGTTTAGAGAACACTCAGCAACTTGAGGAGACATGCAGCATTTACTAAAAGCTGCAGAAACCAAACGCTGAAGAAGCTCAAACCACAACGGAGACCAGGGGACACTAAAGAGTGACGCACACAGCTGGGAGACTAGGGGACACTAAAGAGTGACGCACACAGCTTGGAGACCAGGGGACACTGAAGAGTGACGCACACAGCTGGGAGACCAGGGGACACTAAAGAGTGACACACACAGCTGGGAGACCAGGGGACACTAAAAAGTGACGCACACAGCTGGAGACCAGGGGACACTAAAGAGTGACACACACAGCTGGGAGACCAGGGGACACTAAAAAGTGACGCACACAGCTTGGAGACCAGGGGACACTAAAGAGTGACACACACAGCTGGGAGACCAGGGGACACTAAAAAGTGACGCACACAGTGGGAGACCAGGGGACACTAAAAAGTGACGCACACAGCTGGGAGACAAGGGGACACTAAAGAGTGACGCACACAGCTGGAGACCAGGGGACACTAAAGAGTGACGCACACAGCTGGGAGACCAGGGGACACTAAAGAGTGATGCACACAGCTGGGAGACCAGGGGACACTAAAGCGTGACGCACACAGCTGGGAGACCAGGAGACACTAAAGAGTGATACACACAGCTGGAGACCAGGGGACACAAAAGAGTGATGCACACAGATGGAGACCAGGGGACACTAAAGAGTGATGCACACAGCTGGGAGACCATTGGACACTAAAGAGTGACGTACACAGCTGGGAGACCAGGGGACACTAAACAGTGACGCACACAGCTGTGAGACATTTATCTTCCCTCTGAAATGGATGTAATTGCATCGTCTGAGATACAGATTTATGATGAGGGGTTAAAACAGTTTGGTAACGTCAGAGCTTGACCGGGGATCAGACATTTATTTGTGCAGCGACAAACTATTTGAATGTTGTTTTATCTGAAGTGTGGCTGTGCAGGATTTTCAGTAATCTGCTGGGGGATTGCAGCGTTAGTCATGGATCACCTGAGCTGCTGCAGGACTGAGCCGACAACCTGGACTCAGAAATGTCTCTGTTGCAAAAAATGAAGTTGAAACGCTTGCTAGCCACACAGAGAGAAGCTTTTCTATTATGTCATACATTAGGCTATAAAGGAACTACAGCACGGTCACATGACTTCACGTCACCACCGCTAAGCTAAAGGTGGCTAATGTTGGGCTATAAAGGAGCTACATCACGGTCACCTGACTTCACGTCACCACCGCTAAGCTAAAGGTGGCTAATGTTGGGATAAAGGAGCTACATCACGGTCACTGACTTCACGTCACCACCGCTAAGCTAAAGGTGGCTAATGTTGGGCTATAAAGGAGCTACATCACGGTCACCTGACTTCACGTCACCACCGCTAAGCTAAAGGTGGCTAATGTTGGGCTATAAAGGAGCTACATCACGGTCACCTGACTTCACGTCACCACCGCTAAGCTAAAGGTGGCTAATGTTGGGCTATAAAGGAGCTACATCACGGTCACTGACTTCACGTCACCACCGCTAAGCTAAAGGTGGCTAATGTTGGGATATAAAGGAACTACAGCACGGTCACATGACTTCACGTCACCACCGCTAAGCTAAAGGAAGCTAATGTTGGGCTATAAAGGAACTACAGCACGGTCACATGACTTCACGTCACCACCGCTAAGCTAAAGGAGGCTAATGTTGGGCTATAAAGGAGCTACAGCACAGTCACCTGACTTCATGTCACCACCGCTAAGCTAAAGGAGGCTAATGTTGGGCTATAAAGGAGCTACAGCACGGTCACCTGACTTCACGTCACCACCGCTAAGCTAAAGGTGGCTAATGTTGGGCTATAAAGGAGCTACAGCACGGTCACCTGACTTCACGTCACCACCGCTAAGCTAAAGGTGGCTAATGTTGGGCTATAAAGGAGCTACAGCACGGTCACCTGACTTCACGTCACCACCGCTAAGCTAAAGGAGGCTAATGTTGGGCTATAAAGGAGCTACAGCACGGTCACCTGACTTCACGTCACCACCGCTAAGCTAAAGGTGGCTAATGTTGGGCTATAAAGGAGCTACAGCACGGTCACCTGACTTCACGTCACCACCGCTAAGCTAAAGGAGGCTAATGTTGGGCTATAAAGGAACTACAGCGCGGTCACCTGACTTCACGTCACCACCGCTAAGCTAAAGGTGGCTAATGTTGGGCTATAAAGGAACTACAGCACGGTCACATGACTTCACGTCACCACCGCTAAGCTAAAGGAGGCTAATGTTGGGCTATAAAGGAACTACAGCACGGTCACATGACTTCACGTCACCACCGCTAAGCTAAAGGAAGCTAATGTTGGGCTATAAAGGAACTACAGCACGGTCACATGACTTCACGTCACCACCGCTAAGCTAAAGGTGGCTAATGTTGGGCTATAAAGGAACTACAGCACGGTCACATGACTTCACGTCACCACCGCTAAGCTAAAGGTGGCTAATGTTGGGCTATAAAGGAACTACAGCACGGTCACATGACTTCACATCACCACCGCTAAGCTAAAGGTGGCTAATGTTGGGCTATAAAGGAACTACAGCACGGTCACATGACTTCACGTCACCACAGCTAAGCTAAAGGTGGCTAATGTTGGGCTATAAAGGAACTACAGCACGGTCACATGACTTCACATCACCACCGCTAAGCTAAAGGTGGCTAATGTTGGGCTATAAAGGAACTACAGCACGGTCACATGACTTCACATCACCACCGCTAAGCTAAAGGTGGCTAATGTTGGGCTATAAAGGAACTACAGCACGGTCACATGACTTCACATCACCACGCTAAGCTAAAGGAGGCTAATGTTGGGCTATAAAGGAACTACAGCACGGTCACATGACTTCACGTCACCACCGCTAAGCTAAAGGAAGCTAATGTTGGGCGTGATGAAGTATAATATCTCATTTAGGCACACAGGTATTAACTGACGTATTTTATGTGTTAGAACAAAACGTCTCTTGACATTGATGTATTTTATTTTGCTTGCAGACCTTTGACTAATGGACTTTATCTTCTAAATGTTTCCTCTGGGAAATATCTGACCTGTCTGCAGCTCGTTAGTGTTTACATCAAGATGCAATTATGAAGTCATTAAGACAATAACGAGGAGAGTAAACAGACGGCTATTATGTTAATGTGATGGACTTATTCATCAGAGAGGAAAACATAATGTTCAAAAAGCTCTTTATTGTTCTCATACTGCCTGTCCTCTTTTCACCCTCTGTCTGAAACCAGAGCCCAGTCTGCTCTGGTTGGTTAGCTGGGCGGCTCTGTTGTGATTGGTCAACAGCTTAGAGATGTCCCGCCCCTTAGCCTATCACGTACAATGTGTTTGAGCGCTAGTCATGATAAACAGCAAGTGTTACATAGCGATGTCACTACTAATACACAGCTATTTTAGCCTTTGCAGACCATTTACATCACATGTGTCAAACTCAAGGCCCGGGGGCCAAATCCGGCCCGTGGTGGATTTAATTTCGGCCCGCAGGATAATTCTTAATTACTATTAGATGTGGCCCTCCGGTATATTGCACGCACACCTTCACTCCATCCTGAGGGTCTCCTCAGCTCAGAGCCTGACCCAAACATTGATGAACTTGCACCCGAGATGAGATGCCAAGTATCTGAACTAGCATCACAGAGCAGCACACTGAGTTTAATGGATGTTTCCTTCTGCACTTTCTCTCTTGAGACAACAGGGCATGTTTGGTTTCTCTTTGAGGGAAATAGTTTTGTTGAAGCTGTTGTTGGCCTGTGGAGAAATGTACTCATAAGAAATGACTCTGGAGAAGCTGCAGATAGAGCCATAAGAAATGACTCTGGAGAAGCTGCAGATAGAGCCATAAGAAATGACTCTGGAGAAGCTGCAGATAGAGCCATAAGAAATGACTCTGGAGAAGCTGCAGATAGAGCCATAAGAAATGACTCTGGAGAAGCTGCAGATAGAGCCATAAGAAATGACTCTGGAGAAGCTGCAGATAGAGCCATAAGAAATGACTCTGGAGAAGCTGCAGATAGAGCCATAAGAAATGACTCTGGAGAAGCTGCAGATAGAGCCATAAGAAATTAATGCAACTGATTATTTAATGTTTAATGTTGTTTTTATAGGCAATAATTTAAGCTTTGTTAGTTCCAGGTTTAATATGTGCAATAAGTTCATTCAATAAACATTGAACCAGTCCGGCCCTCCACTAGTACCCATTTTTTTTATTTGGCCCACTGTGTATTTGAGTTTGACCCCCCTGATTTACATGCACTAACACATGACACACTACAGGAGAGGGAACCACAGAAGAAGAACAGGGCCTCTTTAAATGTATTTCACTGGCTGTATTTGAATGTATTTTTAGAAACGTTATAATCTGGTCATGTGGGGATTTACAGAAAAGGCCAAAGACAGACGAGTTGATGGTGTTGAATAAAACATAGAAAGCTTCTCCTGAGATAAAGGCTTTTTACATTTCCTGAATTTAAATCCAAGCAGACGATAAGAATAACGAATATTTATCTTCTGACGCCTCCGACAATAACCATATTCAGGATTATAATGCAGCAGGACCAGATTTAAATTGCAGCTTCTCCTCTGGGACTTAAGGAAGATCGCTCATTTAAGGGGACACTAAAGAGTGACGCACACAGCTGGAGACCAGGGGACACTAAAGAGTGATGCACACAGCTGGAGACCAGGGGACACTAAAGAGTGATGC
>JAAKFY010000012.1:2897133-2899633 GCA_011823955.1 Dissostichus mawsoni
TGTGGAGTGATGGTGTGATGAACCCTTATGTTGTGTTCGGGGGTCCCGTGACCCGTTTCAAGTGAAAATGATATAATAACTACGCTCTAGTTTTTGTTATCGGAACAAGGCTTCATGATATCCTCCACAAAACACTACACAACTGATTCTGACCATTTGAGCCAAGTCTGAAGGTCTCTAAAAAAAAAGTGTATAATTTGTTATTCGGGTCTGGGGAGACCCTGCAGAATTATTGTGGGTGACTCGGGGTCAAATTTGGCCCAATCAAGATTCATCTTTGACTTTAGACACCCCTCCCCCCCCCCTTCATCCACTGTAACAATCATTTTTCGCAACATACCCCTGGTCTCCCTCCCTCTGCCCCCCTCCCCCCCCACGGGAACTCGACCTTTCTCAAAGAATATGTACACTAACACTTGAACCTGAACTCACACATGCACGTGTGCAATATGTGGTGTGATGTGTTTTGGGGCCATCAAATAAAATTACAACGGGATTGTACGGTTATGAATGCATAATAAGTAGGTTATGATGTTGGTAAAACAATATTGGATGATAGTCATTTTTGTTGAGTGTTTTGGACTGAAATAAATCATGGGTCAAAACTGACCCGCGAACACCATGAACGGTAACAGCTTTCGAACACAACACAGGGCTAAGTGAGCATCTGAGAGCCAGGAGGACACAAACAGAATGCTAATGAGTTAGCTTCAGAAGAGACATGTTTACCAAGTCATTCTTTACTTTATGTATCTGATGTTCTGATATAAGGTCTGTGGTTAACACGAGCTGAAGACATTTTTATTAAAGGACATTAATTACGTCATAAATACCCCACGAGTGAATTTAAAAACAGAGGTTGCTAACAATTGTTTAAATGAGGCGTGCTGTAGTTCCTTTATAGCCCAACGTTAGCTAGAGTCTTAGCGATCTGTACGTTTGTTTTACCTTTACATTTAATCAAAGGTCACATAATTCTCGGGATATTCTGTTTGTGTTGTTCTGATTTAATACGCTTAAATTAACATCTTCTGACATTGATGACCGGTGGAGTGTGTGTGTGTGTGTGTGTGTGTGTGTGGTGTGTGTGTGTGTGTGTGTGTGTGTGTGTGTGTGTGTGTGTGTGTGTGTGTGTGTGTGTGTGTGTGTGTGTGTGTGTGTGTGTGTGTGTGTGTGTGTGTGCGTGTGCGTGTCTGTGTGTGTGTGTGTGTGTGTGGCCTAGCATTACTATCCTTGTGGGGACCTAAATCTGTTTACACAGTCACGTGTGGGGACTCGCCTCCCTTATGGGGACATTTATTAATTTTAGGGTGCAGACTTGGTTAAGGTTAGGATAAGTCTCCAGGAAATGCATGGAAGTCAATGTGATGTCCCCTGAAGTGATGTATACATGGTATGTGTGTGTGTGTGTGTGTCTGTGTGTGTGTGTGTGTGTGTGTGTCTGTGTGTGTGCGTGTGTGTTTGTGTGTGTGTGTTTCCTTTGACATATTACATGTTAATGTCCATGTCCGCCTGCAGCTGCTGTGATATGAGCTCAACACTGAACTTCTGCATAAAAGCTGCTTCATGATTAAAATGGTTGTGCATTTAAAGAGTTCAAAGTCTCGTATCCACTAAAAAACGTTGATAACATTCAGTGTTACAAAGAATCGAAACCAATAACTTAAGAAGAGGCCTACGTTGGATCAGGACATCCGTAATGAGTTATGAAGAGATGTCGTATTTCTGTGTTGGTCCCTGAAGGCAGCATCGCCGTAGTCCAATGGGATTTCTCCATGTGATTTTTGATTATTGTAGGGAATGATGTAACTGAATATTCCTCTGGGTGCCGTCAGTGGATCAGAAAGTCATTTGAAGTGACAATGTGTGCTGACAGCTGTAAAAAATAATAGACAAGATAAAAGGTGTCACCATCTGACAGTTCTGATCATCGGGAAGCTTTTAAGAGATTTCCATCACAGAGGAATTTATCTTCTGCACGCTGTCAACATCCCTCATGTTTTCACTTCCTTTCAGTTCCTGTTTGATGCCAGAAAACGTCTTCTGTGAGCAGCGAATATCAACTGAGACACGGAAAGAGCTCCGAAACATCTTATCGGAGACGTGTTATGTTTTATTTCTACAAATTAGGTATTTCTGCAGAGATAATACCATTAAAGAGTAGTGTCTCTACTTTAAAGAGTCCTCTCCTGCTGATGTTCAGGTGTTATCAGTATGTAGTGTCTCTACTTTAAAGAGTCCTCTCCTGCTGATGTTCAGGTGTATATCAGTATGTAGTGTCTCTACTTTAAAGAGTCCTCTCCTGCTGATGTTCAGGTGTATATCAGTATGTAGTGTCTCTACTTTAAAGAGTCCTCTCCTGCTGATGTTCAGGTGTATATCAGTATGTAGTGTCTCTACTTTAAAGAGTCCTCTCCTGCTGATGTTCAGGTGTATATCAGTATGTAGTGTCTCTACTTTAAAGAGTCCTCTCCTGCTGATGTTCAGGTGTATATCAGTA
>JAAKFY010000012.1:2904633-2922133 GCA_011823955.1 Dissostichus mawsoni
GCTTAGCGGTGGTGACGTGAAGTCATGTGACCATGCAGTAGTTCCTTTATAGCCCAACATTAGCCGCCTTTAGCTTAGCGGTGGTGACGTGAAGTCATGTGACCTTGCTGTAGTTCCTTTATTGCCCAACATGAGCCTCCTTTAGCTTAGCGGTGGTGACGTGAAGTCATGTGACCGTGCTGTAGTTCCTTTATAGCCCAACATTAGCCTCCTTTAGCTTAGCGGTGGTGACGTGAAGTCATGTGACCGTGCTGTAGTTCCTTTATAGCCCAACATTAGCCACCTTTAGCTTAGCGGTGGTGACGTGAAGTCATGTGACCATGCAGTAGTTCCTTTATAGCCCAACATTAGCCGCCTTAGCTTAGCGGTGGTGACGTGAAGTCATGTGACCGTGCTGTAGTTCCTTTATAGCCCAACATTAGCCACCTTTAGCTTAGCGGTGGTGACGTGAAGTCATGTGACCGTGCTGTAGTTCCTTTATAGCCCAACATTAGCCACCTTTAGCTTAGCGGTGGTGACGTGAAGTCATGTGACCGTGCTGTAGTTCCTTTATAGCCCAACGTTAGCCTCCTTTAGCTTAGCGGTGGTGACGTGAAGTCATCTGACCGTGCTGTAGTTCCTTTATAGCCCAACATTAGCCACCTTTAGCTTAGCGGTGGTGACGTGAAGTCATGTGACCTTATTGTAGTTCCTTTATATCCCAACATGAGCCTCCTTTAGCTTAGCGGTGGTGACGTGAAGTCATGTGACCGTGCTGTAGTTCCTTTATAGCCCAACATTAGCCTCCTTTAGCTTAGCGGTGGTGACGTGAAGTCATGTGACCGTGCTGTAGTTCCTTTATAGCCCAACATTAGCCTCCTTTAGCTTAGCGGTCGTGACGTGAGGTCATGTGACCGTGCTGTAGTTCCTTTATAGCCCAACATTAGCCTCCTTTAGCTTAGCGGTTGTGACGTGAAGTCATGTGACCGTGCGTGTAGTTCCTTTATAGCCCAACATTAGCCTCCTTTAGCTTAGCGGTGGTGACGTGAAGTCATGTGACCGTGCTGTAGTTCCTTTATAGCCCAACATTAGCCTCCTTTAGCTTAGCGGTGGTGACGTGAAGTCATGTGACCGTGCTGTAGTTCCTTTATAGCCCAACATTAGCCACCTTTAGCTTAGCGGTGGTGACGTGAAGTCATGTGACCATGCAGTAGTTCCTTTATAGCCCAACATTAGCCGCCTTTAGCTTAGCGGTGGTGACGTGAAGTCATGTGACCTTGCTGTAGTTCCTTTATTGCCCAACATGAGCCTCCTTTAGCTTAGCGGTGGTGACGTGAAGTCATGTGACCGTGCTGTAGTTCCTTTATAGCCCAACATTAGCCTCCTTTAGCTTAGCGGTGGTGACGTGAAGTCATGTGACCGTGCTGTAGTTCCTTTATAGCCCAACATTAGCCACCTTTAGCTTAGCGGTTGGTGACGTGAAGTCATGTGACCATGCAGTAGTTCCTTTATAGCCCAACATTAGCCGCCTTTAGCTTAGCGGTGGTGACGTGAAGTCATGTGACCGTGCTGTAGTTCCTTTATAGCCCAACATTAGCCACCTTTAGCTTAGCGGTGGTGACGTGAAGTCATGTGACCGTGCTGTAGTTCCTTTATAGCCCAACATTAGCCACCTTTAGCTTAGCGGTGGTGACGTGAAGTCATGTGACCGTGCTGTAGATCCTTTATAGTCCAACATTAGCCACCTTTAGCTTAGCGGTGGTGACGTGAAGTCATGTGACCGTGCTGTAGTTCCTTTATAGCCCAACATTACCACCTTTAGCTTAGCGGTGGTGACGTGAAGTCATGTGACCGTGCTGTAGTTCCTTTATAGCCCAACATTAGCCGCCTTTAGCTTAGTGGTGGTGACGTGAAGTCATGTGACCGTGCTGTAGTTCCTTTATAGCCCAACATTAGCCACCTTTAGCTTAGCGGTGGAGACGTGAAGTCATGTGACCGTGCTGTAGTTCCTTTATAACCCAACATTAGCCACCTTTAGCTTAGTGGTGGTGACGTGAAGTCATGTGACCGTGCTGTAGTTCCTTTATAGCCCAACATTAGCCTCCTTTAGCTTAGTGGTGGTGACGTGAAGTCATGTGACCGTGCTGTAGTTCCTTTATAGCCCAACATTAGCCACCTTAGCTTAGCGGTGGTGACGGTGAAGTCATGTGACTGTGCTGTAGTTCCTTTATAGCCCAACATTAGCCACCTTTAGCTTAGCGGTGGTGACGTGAATGTGACCGTGCTGTAGTTCCTTTATAGCCCAACATTAGCCACCTTTAGCTTAGCGGTCGTGACGTGAGGTCATGTGACCGTGCTGTAGTTCCTTTATAGCCCAACATTAGCCTCCTTTAGCTTAGCGGTTGTGACGTGAAGTCATGTGACCGTGCTGTAGTTCCTTTATAGCCAACATTAGCCTCCTTTAGCTTAGCGGTGGTGACGTGAAGTCATGTGACCGTGCTGTAGTTCCTTTATAGCCCAACATTAGCCTCCTTTAGCTTAGCGGTGGTGACGTGAAGTCATGTGACCGTGCTGTAGTTCCTTTATAGCCCAACATTAGCCACCTTTAGCTTAGCGGTGGTGACGTGAAGTCATGTGACCATGCAGTAGTTCCTTTATAGCCCAACATTAGCCGCCTTTAGCTTAGCGGTGGTGAACGTGAAGTCATGTGACCTTGCTGTAGTTCCTTTATTGCCCAACATGAGCCTCCTTTAGCTTAGCGGTGGTGACGTGAAGTCATGTGACCGGCTGTAGTTCCTTTATAGCCCAACATTAGCCTCCTTTAGCTTAGCGGTGGTGACGTGAAGTCATGTGACCGTGCTGTAGTTCCTTTATAGCCCAACATTAGCCACCTTTAGCTTAGCGGTGGTGACGTGAAGTCATGTGACCATGCAGTAGTTCCTTTATAGCCCAACATTAGCCGCCTTTAGCTTAGCGGTGGTGACGTGAAGTCATGTGACCGTGCTGTAGTTCCTTTATAGCCCAACATTAGCCACCTTTAGCTTAGCGGTGGTGACGTGAAGTCATGTGACCGTGCTGTAGTTCCTTTATAGCCCAACATTAGCCACCTTTAGCTTAGCGGTGGTGACGTGAAGTCATGTGACCGTGCTGTAGATCCTTTATAGTCCAACATTAGCCACCTTAGCTTAGCGGTGGTGACGTGAAGTCATGTGACCGTGCTGTAGTTCCTTTATAGCCCAACATTAGCCACCTTTAGCTTAGCGGTGGTGACGTGAAGTCATGTGACCGTGCTGTAGTTCCTTTATAGCCCAACATTAGCCGCCTTTAGCTTAGTGGTGGTGACGTGAAGTCATGGACCGTGCTGTAGTTCCTTTATAGCCAACATTAGCCACCTTAGCTTAGCGGTGGAGACGTGAAGTCATGTGACCGTGCTGTAGTTCCTTTATAGCCCAACATTAGCCACCTTTAGCTTAGTGGTGGTGACGTGAAGTCATGTGACCGTGCTGTAGTTCCTTTATAGCCCAACATTAGCCTCCTTTAGCTTAGTGGTGGTGACGTGAAGTCATGTGACCGTGCTGTAGTTCCTTTATAGCCCAACATTAGCCACCTTTAGCTTAGCGGTGGTGACGTGAAGTCATGTGACTGTGCTGTAGTTCCTTTATAGCCCAACATTAGCCTCCTTTAGCTTAGCGGTGGTGACGTGAAGTCATGTGACCGTGCTGTAGTTCCTTTATAGCCCAACATTAGCCACCTTTAGCTTAGCGGTGGTGACGTGAAGTCATGTGACTGTGCTGTAGTTCCTTTATAGCCCAACATTAGCCACCTTTAGCTTAGCGGTGGTGACGTGAAGTCATGTGACTGTGCTGTAGTTCCTTTATAGCCCAACATAGCCACCTTTAGCTTAGTGGTGGTGACGTGAAGTCATGTGACCGTGCTGTAGATCCTTTATAGTCCAACATTAGCCACCTTTAGCTTAGCGGTGGTGACGTGAAGTCATGTGACCAGCTTGTTTGTTTTGGACTGAATTAAATTATCAGAGAAACAAGCTAAGCACGCGTTAGCCTTTAGCACGTAGCTGCGCCGCCCTGTTTACAACGTACATCTTTAAGGCTACGTTCAAGTACAGATAAGGAAAGAAAGTGTTGTCTCAGTTGAGGTTTGTCAGTAAATAAAGGACATTTCTATTAAAGAGTTAAATGTCTTTTTTGTTCCTATGAGCACCATTATGATGTTTTTATTTCAGCGCTGTTAAACACGTATTAGCTCACTGCAAAGAGACGTTTCACTTCACTTTGACAAAAAGTGAGCAGCACCACAGTTAAGGGAAGAAATACAAGAAAACACACACACACACACACACACACACACACACACACAGACACACAGACACACACCACAGACACACACTCAGCTGTGTCAGTAGTTTTCCTCTCCCTGTGGACGGATTATTGCTCGGCTTTCTGCTTTTCAGCCTCTCGTCTCACGTTTCCTCTTCACCTTTTTCACCTTTTCTTGCTCCCTCTTCTCGTCTCCTCTATCTTCTCATGTTTCCTTCTCCTTTATCTCCTACCATTATCTCTCCTCCTCTATCTTCGTTTCCTCTCCTTTTCGAGGTTAGCTACTGCAGTAATTTCAGACGGAGTCATGTGATCACATTGTTAAATAGCAGATAAAACATTTTATTTAATTTTCCGACAACAGTGAGCCTTAAAAGGGTATTTTCTGCTTCAAACACTACTTTTCAATGTTGATTAAGATAATAAGATAAGATAAGAAAAACTCTATTGATTCCAATTTGGGAAATGTACACTTCAGGCTCTTTGACGTTGAAGATGTGCACTTTTGGGACTTTTAAGATAATCATGAAGACAGATAGTAGATCTTAAAGAAAGGTATTTGATTTCTCATGTGATCGACCCCACAGAGCCTCAGTGTTTCCATTCAGGTCAGAACAGTTTGCATTTATGGACTAAATGTGAAAGGCAAGATTTTCTCCCAAAGCGTTTAATATGGGTTTAATAGGCTGGATTAGGATTAGCGCTGGCATTAGGATTTGGATTAGCATTAGCCTGTTGTACATGATCCGGAGCCTGAATGCAGCTTCAGCTCAACGCAATTATTTTGTATTTCTGACAGCAGGACGCCATTCACTCAACATGGTTTAAACACACTATTCAAAAAAGAAAAGTCTGTTATTTTAACAGCAATTAGGGCTTTGAGTTCCTCCTCCGTCTGTTTGGACTTTCTGTTCTTCGTTAAAGTTTTTCTTTGCAATGCTGCTAACAGTCACAATTAATGCATGAATAACGCAGTTTAACCTATGACTCAGGAAAGTGCTCTAAAAAACTCAATCAAAGCCAATTATAATGTGTTATAATCTGTGACGTCTGTATCTGAATATTTACCTTCAAACAGCTCCTTCTGAAATTAAGATTGTGCAGCATAATGTAGTGAAAATACAAAGTAAAAGCAATCATTGTGCTTTAAATCTACGGTGGCCTGCAGGTGCCAGAACAACCTAAAGCTCTCCATTAGGAGAAACAGATATAAAAATACAAGTGTTCCACATGAAGAAACATCTATGAAGGCTAAAATAACACTTTCTGGGTTCACAATGCTTGAGACTAAATAAGAAATTACATAATATAGTATTAAGATGTTTTAAAGGTTTAAATTATGAAAAAATTACATTTTTTTTTTTTTTTTAAATCCTCAATTTTTTGAAGAAAAACAATATTTTATTTTTTAGAATTTCGATTATTTAATATTTTATTATTTAATTTTGTTTCAGAATCTTGAAAATGTTCAATAATTTTGTAAAAAGAATCAACAATTTTCACATTTTCTCAGAAATCTTCTAATAAAAAAATATATATTTAAGAGGATTTTCTCACAATATATACAGTATATATAATCAATAAAAGTGTTAATCCCACCCGCAGCATATCCTGTAAACAGAAAACCTTATTTTATTCTAAGAGGAACATCATAACCTGTCCCTATCATTTGTGTCCACTTTAATGTCTCTCCATGACGGTATGTTTGTGTCTTCATGTTCTGTTGCTTTTACCTCTTAGAATATTTTGTACGGCGTCCTTGGGTGTGATGAAAGACGCCTTAAATAAATGTATTGTTCAAAAACTGTATTATCATCTTCTCTTCTTCTTCACGTCCTCCTTCCTTCATCTCTCTCTCTCTCTGTCACAACCCGACCTCCTTTTCCTGTTTCCTCCCTCCTTCTCTCCCCCCTAACTCCCTCCAGTTCTGCGGCTGACCTCGTTAGATCACGTCTCACTGCTGAGTATATATATAATAAGAATACATACGTGTGTGTGTGTGTGTGTGTGTGTGTGTGTGTGTGTGTGTGTTTGTGTTGTGTGTGTGTGTCGCAGGGATGTGTGTGTTGAGAGGTTGTGTGTGAGGGAGATAACAGGACGACCCAGGGCAAGTCTCTAATTGGCCGAACTCCTGCCAGGATACTGCCTCTGTACATTCATATTTATATATTTATTTATATATTATTTATTTAAGTCTAGTTATATATATGATCCCTCTCTAGTGTATATATACTATTGTTGCTTTCTTCTACTTCTTCTTGTCTGAAATGTATTTTTTCAAGGGTCTAAACATATAGAAATGTGAATATAACCGCTATACAGAGAGACCATGAACACTAGCAATAAGTACATATGAACAGTGTTTTATGTTTGAAATCATCATGTAAAATTCACCTGAAAATAAGAAACATTCATTTTTTTAAACAGTTGAAAGGAAGTTAAGAATCATAAAATATTCAAGCTCTTCTCTGAAAAAATAGCACACACGCGTTTTTCGTGAAGAGAGATTTTTTTTTAGTTCTTAATGTTGACTTTTTTTGACTTTTTTTTAGAATTCTGAAGGAAAAAATTAAAAAATATATTATTTTTTCAGAATTTTGACTTTTCATCAAAACATTTGAATTTCTAAGAACATTTTTCTTTTTTTTAAATATATATTTTTTTATTAGAAGATTTCTGAGAAAAATTTCAAAATTGTTGAATATTTTTTCAAATTATTGAAAAATGTTCAAGATTCTGAAAACAAAATTAAATAATATTTTCGGAAAATCAAAGAATTCTGAAATAAAAAATATATTTAAAAAAAATATATATCGTATTTTTTTGTTGAAGATTTTTGAATTTTTTTAAAAATATGTATATTTTTGTTAAAATAAGATGTATGACAAAATGTCCAAATTCCTGAAAAAGTTTCGATATCCAGAAGTCTTTTCAGAGTTCTGAAAAAAATTCTAAATTCCCAAAAACATTTTTTTTTTAATGAAAAATCAAAGAATTCTGAAGAAAAGTCTCAACAAATGTTACAAGTAAAAATTCTGAAAATGATATATGTTTTTTTTCTGATAATTGAAGATTTTTGAGAAACGGTCAAAATCAGGGAAAAAAGGCCACATTCTGAGTCCCTGTGTCACGTAAATAAACAAAGGAGTCCAACGGAGGCGTTTCAGACAGTTTAGTTTGAGAAATATAATACTCGTTAAATTAAAAGTACCTCAGATATTTACCAATACTTTCTTTACTTAAGTTGATTTTATCAAACCAACAGAGGAATATACTGCTCGTCAATCCTGCAGCCTTTCCTGGAAACACTACAGTAGATCAGACTGTGTGTGTGTGTGTCTGTTTTGTAAGTGTGTGTGTTTGCTGTCAGTAGGTGTTTGAGGTTTTAGAGCAAATCGGAGCAGACTTTGTCAGTGAGAATAAAACACTCACTGCAGTACTCCCATCTTGTACTCTCCTGACTGTGTGTGTGTGTTTGTGTGTGTGTGCGCTGTCGGTGTGTGTGTATGCGCTGTCAGTGTGTGCGCTGTCGGTGTGTGTGTGTGCTTTTGGTGTTAGCATACAGTGTCAAACATCGAGGTTATCTGCAGGGGAAGCAGCACAGTGTGAATCGCTCACTGAACACACTGATACTGCACACACACACACCACACACACACACACATACACACACACACACACACACAACACACACACACACACACACACACACACACAAACACACACACACACACACACACTCTGGTTAATTGTGCTTAATTGCATGTGACAGTGTTGACAGCTCACAGCGGTGGCCTCTCCATCACCTCTCTCTCTCTCTCTCTCTCTCTCTCTCTTTCTCTCGCTTCACTTAAACTGATATTGTATTTAGTGCAGAAAATACTGTTTATTAAAGTAAATAATGTGATGCTCACACTAACTTTAAGAACTGTGGAGTTGTTTTGTAGACACTGCTCCAGATGTTTTTGTCTCTCTGGTCATTTCAAATGTATTTTTCAGTAATTCTCAATCGTATAAAAAGTGAATTAGTGTACAGTATCTACGGTATTTTTATGTTACTTTGAAGTCGTTTTGATTCTCTATGTAGTATTTTTGTGTCTCTTTGAAGTAATTTTTTTTATCTTTGAAGTCATTGTGTGTCTCTTTGTAGTCATTTACTGTCTCTTTGTAGTCATTTACTGTCTCTTTGAAGTCATTTAGTGTCTCTTTGTAGTCATTGTGTGTCTCTTTGTAGTCATTTAGTGTCTCTTTGTAGTCATTTACTGTCTCTTTGTAGTCATTTACTGTCTCTTTGAAGTCATTTACTGTCTCTTTGTAGTCATTGTGTGTCTCTTTGTAGTCATTTACAGTCTCTTTGTAGTCATTTAGTGTCTCTTTGTAGTCATTTAATGTCTCTTTGTAGTCATTTAGTGTCTCTTTGAAGTCGTTTTGTGTCTCTTTGTAGTCATTTAGTGTCTCTTTGAAGTCATTTTGTGTCTCTTTGAAGTCATTTTGTGTCTCTTTGAAGTCGTTTTGTGTCTCTTTGTAGTCATTTAGTGTCTCTTTGTAGTCATTGTGTGTCTCTTCGTAGTCATTTTGTGTCTCTTTGTAGTCATTCTGTGTCTTTTTGAAGTCGTTTTGAGTCTCTTTGTAGTCATTGTGTGTCTCTTCGTAGTCATTTAGTGTCTCTTTGTAGTCATTTAGTGTCTCTTGGTAGTCATTGTGTGTCTCTTTGTAGTCATTTAGTGTCTCTTTGTAGTCATTTAGTGTCTCTTTGTAGTCATTGTGTGTCTCTTCGTAGTCATTTAGTGTCTCTTTGTAGTCATTTAGTGTCTCTTGGTAGTCATTGTGTGTCTCTTTGTAGTCATTTAGTGTCTCTTTGTAGTCATTTAGTGTCTCTTTGTAGTCATTTTGTGTCTCTTTGTAGTCATTTAGTGTCTCTTTGAAGTCGTTTTGTGTCTCTTTGTAGTCATTTATTGTCTCTTTGAAGTCATTTGGATGTCATTTCGTGTCTCTTTGTAGTAATTTAGTCTTTCTTTGTAGTCATTGTGTCTCTTTGTAGTCATCTTGTGTATCTTTGTAGTCATTTTGAATTTCTTTGTAGTCATTGTGTGTCTCTTTGTAGTCATCGTGTGTCTCTTTGTAGTCATCTTGTGTCTCTTTGTAGTCATCTTGTGTCTCTTTGTAGTCATCGTGTGTCTCTTTGTAGTCATCTTGTGTCTCTTTGTAGTCATCTTGTGTCTCTTTGAAGTCGTTTCGTATCTTTTGATGTAATTTTGTAGGCTGGTAATCATGTTGTGTTGTTTCGTCTCTTTGTAGCCCTTTTTGTCCCCTTGTTGTCATTTTGTGTCTCTTTGATGTCACTTTGCATCTCTTTTCGGTTACCTTAAGACTCTTTTAACGGATCTTGCAGTCATCTAGTGTCTCTCAGATGATTTATTTTCCTTTGACGTCCCTTTAATCTTAAATCTTTTCTTCTTCGTACCCTTCAGACTCGTCTCTGTCGAGGATGAGCCCCTGCTCGGAGGCGGGGAAACCCTGTAACCCGTGTCTGGACGCGGCGAAGTCGTGTAATCTGAACGAGACGTGCAAACGCCTTCGATCTGCATACAACTCCATCTGCAGCAAGGCCACGCCCCCTCAGCCCACGCTGGCCAATCAGGAGCCCTGCAGCCGCAAGAGGTGTCAGAAGGTGGGTGCAGAAATACCTTAAAAAATATATTTAAAAAAACTGGGTTTATTTCTAAAAACCAAGCAGCAGCATAAAAAGACATGGCATTGTACAATATAATATATATATAATATGTTCAAATAAAGAAATAAAAAACTGAAAAACACACAAGATTTTTTTTAATTAGGTCTTTACATTGCCGGAACTCACGAGAGTTTCGCTAAGAATATCGAAATGGACCAATCAGAAGTGCGTATTCAACCATGTGATGTAATGAATGTAATAAACGCCCCCCTCTGTGCCCAGGCTCTGCGTCAGTTCTTCGAGCGAGTCTCCTGGGAGCTCAGCTACCCCCTGCTGTTCTGCTCCTGCTCGGATCAGGCCTGTGCCGAGCGCCGCCGCCACACCATCGTCCCGTCCTGCTCCCACCAGGAGAGAACCAGGCCGTCCTGCCTGGAGCTGAGGGCCAACTGCCGCTCAGACGCGCTTTGCAGGTGAGAGCTAACGCTAGGATATCAGAGAGGAGCTAATGCTAGGCTACATATATCTATAGACATAAAGGAACTACAGCACGCTCAGACGCGCTCTGCAGGCTGCCCGTTTTTATACTTGAGGAAACTACTGTTTACCACTTAGGCCGCTAATGTTGGGCTATGAAGGAACTACAGCACGGTCACATGACTTCACGTCACCACCGCTAAGCTAAAGGAGGCTAATGTTGGGCTATAAAGGAACTACAGCACGGTCACATGACTTCACGTCACCACCGCTAAGCTAAAGGAGGCTAATGTTCGGCTATAAAGGAACTACAGCACGGTCACATGACATCACGTCACCACCGCTAAGCTAAAGGTGGCTAATGTTGGGCTATAAAGGAACTACAGCATGGTCACATGACTTCACGTCACCACCGCTAAGCTAAAGGATATAGGATATATCTCTACTTCCTGCTGAGTGTTTCCTCGCTGCAGCTGTGACTGAACTCTGAATCTGCAATGCTAATGTTCCTCCGGTCCAAAACCCCTCAGAGCTCCCGCAGGTCTGCATTACTGGAGACAAAGACTGTATTTAATTACTCTTTCTGTCAATCAGAGCCCCAGCAGTCATTTCATCACAGCAGGGGGTCCAGCCCCAGAGGACTCTGAATAATATCAGGTTAATGGAGGCTCAACTAAGAGGAGGAGAAGTACTCAGATCTGGTACTTGAGTAAAAGTAGAAGTACTCAGATCTGGTACTTGAGTAAAAGTAAAGTACTCAGATCTTGTACTTGAGTAAAGTAGAAGTACTCAGATCTGGTACTTGAGTAAAAGTAGAAGTACTCAGATCTTGTACTTGAGTAAAAGTAGAAGTACTCAGATCTGGTACTTGAGTAAAAGTAGAAGTACTCAGATCTTGTACTTGAGTAAAAGTAGAAGTACTCAGATCTTGTACTTGAGTAAAAGTAGAAGTACTCAGATCTCGTACTTGAGTAAAAGTAGAAGTACTCAGATCTTGTACTTGAGTAAAAGTAGAAGTACTCAGATCTCGTACTTGAGTAAAAGTAGAAGTACTCAGATCTGGTACTTGAGTAAAAGTAGAAGTACTCAGATCTTGTACTTGAGTAAAAGTAGAAGTACTCAGATCTTGTACTTGAGTAAAAGTAGAAGTACTCAGGTCTTGTGCTTGAGTAAAAGTAGAAGTACTCAGATCTCGTACTTGAGTAAAAGTAGAAATACTCGGATCTCGTACTTGAGTAAAAGTAGAAATACTCGGATATCGTACTTGAGTAAAAGTAGAAATACTCGGATCTCGTACTTGAGTAAAAGTAGAAGTACTCAGATCTTGTACTTGAGTAAAAGTAGAAGTACTCAGATCTTGTGCTTGAGTAAAAGTAGAAGTATTCGGATCTTGTACTTGAGTAAAAGTAGAAGTACTCAGATCTTGTGCTTGAGTAAAAGTAGAAGTACTCAGATCTTGTGCTTGAGTAAAAGTAGAAGTACTCAGATCTTGTACTTGAGTAAAAGTAGAAGTACTCGGATCTTGTACTTGAGTAAAAGTAGAAGTATTCAGATCTTGTACTTGAGTAAAAGTAGAAGTACTCAGATCTTGTGCTTGAGTAAAAGTAGAAGTATTCAGATCTTGTACTTGAGTACAAGTGTAAGTACCAGAGTGTAGGAATACTCTGTTATGGTGCGTTCACACCCGATGCATCGCTCTAATCGTGCGAGTTTCACCACGGCTTGCAGTTGTTTTTATCGCGTCATTCAAACAGTCGCTCCGTTGATGTTGTTTCAGGCAAAATAGTTGTTTCGCGTCCTCATTATAGAACATATTACAACCACTGCCGCTTTATACCTTCTGTGGAAGACCATCAAACGTTGCAGCAAACGCCGTCGTGTCTCGGTTCATTATCATCCAGCGTCGCACACAGTTTGGAGAATTTCATCTTCTCATCCAGGAACTGATGACTGACGTTTCCCTACGGTATTTGAGGAGGACCAGTGATCAGTTTGCTGATCTGTGAACTCCGATTGGTGTCAGGATTTCTCCGATGCACACAAAGTACAGTCGTATTTCTCCAGGAACCCATAAACAGCGACCACAATGTTTTCTTCCATCTTCACATCTGAACAACGGCAGGACGTCAGAGGGAATCCCAACACTGATTGGCTTTCGCGAGAATGCACATTTGACGCTCGAGTTGAAAAGATTTGACTCTGGTGATTGACGCGGCCCCCTTCGATCGAGTTGTTCACACCGCCGGAGCAAATTGGCGTCTAGCAAATTGGCGTCTATCTTGACATTCACTTTAAATGAATTTGCGACGCGCCCAAAAGTCGCATCACGTCCGGTGTGAACGCACCATAACAAGGAAAGTACAAACGTATAAACAGTGAATATATTACTGAATTGGGATGATTATTTTATTGGTTTTGCAATTCAAATATTGGATGACTTGATCATTTTAACATCTTCATTAAAAAAAGATATATATTTATATAAACTTTAGACATTCTCCCACATTGTTGTTTCTGCTGCACGAGATAACGGCTGCAGTTTGTCTGTTTGTATAGATTTGAAAAAGATGAAGCTGCAGAGAAAGCTTCAGGCTGTTTCTCTCACACTGAGAATTAGGATTAATATTTGTGTGTGAGTGAGTGTGTGTGAGTGTGTGTGTGTGTGTGTGTGTGTGTGTGTGTGTGTGTGTGTGTGTGTGTGTGTGTGTGTGTTTGTGTGTGTGTTGTGTGTGTGTGTGGTGTGTGTGTGTGTGTGTGTGCTCCCTGTGGAGTCCTTGTGTAAACACTCACAGCTTCACATCCTGCAGCTCTCACAAACAGGTTTTTCCTCTTTAAAACGTTTGTTTCGGAATTAAATCATGTTTTCTCTCCTGCTGCAGATCGTTGCCTCCAGACAATAATCTAGCAATAATATAGCAATCAAACAATATTTCAGATATTATCAAATGCACAGGAGCTTTACATCTATATTTTATTATATTTAAATACTTTCTAATCTGAACGTACCAAGCGCTCCGGTCCCAGCTGTGTGCGTCACTCTTTAGTGTCCCTTCGGTTGCAATCGAATAGTCCAAAAATGTGCCCCTATCATCTATCCCTATCCCTGTCGTCTATCCCTGTCGTCTATCCCTGTCGTCTATCCCTGTCGTCTATCCCTGTCGTCTATCCCTGTCGTCTATCCCTGTCGTCTATCCCTGTCGTCTATCCCTGTCGTCTATCCCTAACGTCTATCCCTGTCGTCTATCCCTGTCGTCTATCCCTATCGTCTATCCCTATCGTCTATCCCTATCGTCTATCCCTAACGTCTATCCCTATCGTCTATCCCTATCGTCTATCCCTATCGTCTATCCCTGTCGTCTATCCCTGTCGTCTATCCCTATCGTCTATCCCTATCGTCTATCCCTATCCCTATCCCTATCGTCTATCCCTATCGTCTATCCCTATCGTCTATCCCTATCGTCTATCCCTATCCCTATCCCTATCGTCTATCCCTATCGTCTATCCCTATCGTCTATCCCTATCCCTATCCCTATCCCTATCCCTGTCGTCTATCCCTGTCGTCTATCCCTGTCGTCTATCCCTGTCGTCTATCCCTGTCGTCTATCCCTGTCGTCTATCCCTATCGTCTATCCCTATCGTCTATCCCTATCGTCTATCCCTATAGTCTATCCCTATCCCTATCGTCTATCCCTATCGTCTATCCCTATCGTCTATCCCTATCGTCTATCCCTATCGTCTATCCCTATCGTCTATTCCTAACGTCTATCCCTATCGTCTATCCCTGTCGTCTATCCCTATCGTCTATCCCTGTCGTCTATCCCTGTCGTCTATCCCTGTCGTCTATCCCTATCGTCTATCCCTGTCGTCTATCCCTATCGTCTATCCCTATCGTCTATCCCTATCCCTATCGTCTATCCCTATCGTCTATCCCTATCGTCTATCCCTATCCCTATCCCTATCGTCTATCCCTATCGTCTATCCCTATCGTCTATCCCTATCGTCTATCCCTAACGTCTATTCCTAACGTCTATCCCTATCGTCTATCCCTGTCGTCTATCCCTATCGTCTATCCCTGTCGTCTATCCCTGTCGTCTATCCCTGTCGTCTATCCCTATCGTCATCCCTATCGTCTATCCCTATCGTCTATCCCTAACGTCTATTCCTAACGTCTATCCCTATCGTCTATCCCTGTCGTCTATCCCTATCGTCTATCCCTGTCGTCTATCCCTATCGTCTATCCCTATCGTCTATCCCTATCGTCTATCCCTATCGTCTATCCCTATCGTCTATCCCTATCGTCTATCCCTAACGTCTATTCCTAACGTCTATCCCTAACGTCTATTCCTATCGTCTATCCCTAACGTCTATTCCTAACGTCTATCCCTAACGTCTATCGCTATCGTCTATCCCTAACGTCTATTCCTAACGTCTATCCCTATCGTCTATCCCTATCGTCTATCTATCGTCTATTCCTATCGTCTATCCTAACGTCTATCCCTAACGTCTATCCCTATCGTCTATTACTAAACGTCTATCCTAATCGTCTATCCCTAACGTCTATTCCCTATAACGTCTATCCCTAACGTCTATTCCTAACGTCTATCCCTAACGTCTATCCCTATCGTCTATCCCTAACGTCTATTCCTAACGTCTATCCCTAACGTCTATTCCTAACGTCTATCCCTATCGTCTATTCCTAACGTCTATCCCTAACGTCTATCCCTATCGTCTATTCCTAACGTCTATTCCTAACGTCTATCCCTAACGTCTATCCCTATCGTCTATTCCTAACGTCTATCCCTAACGTCTATCCCTATCGTCTATCCCTATCGTCTATCCCTAACGTCTATTCCTAACGTCTATCCCTATCGTCTATCCCTATCGTCTATCCCTATCGTCTATTCCTAACGTCTATCCCTAACGTCTATCCCTATCGTCTATTCCTAACGTCTATTCCTAACGTCTATCCCTAACGTCTATCCCTATCGTCTATCCCTAACGTCTATTCCTAACGTCTATCCCTATCGTCTATCCCTATCGTCTATCCCTATCGTCTATCCCTATCGTCTATCCCTATCCCTATCGTCTATCCCTATCGTCTATCCCTATCGTCTATCCCTATCGTCTATCCCTATCGTCTATCCCTATCGTCTATCCCTATCGTCTATTCCTAACGTCTATCCCTAACGTCTATTCCTATCGTCTATCCCTAACGTCTATCCCTATCGTCTATCCCTATCGTCTATCCCTATCGTCTATCCCTAACGTCTATTCCTAACGTCTATCCCTATCGTCTATCCCTTGACCTCTGTGTGAAACGTCACGGAGTTAAGGAATAGTGGATAGGAGAATTCAAAAGGACTTAGGAGAAGAGACTGCGGTACTTTAGAGAATCCGACTGCACTTTCATATCCGACGTGTTTATGATGCGCCAGTGGACGTCATGAATGTGCGTCTGCTGCTGTGGGAAACTATGGAAACTACAGTTCTCTATACAGCGGACTACAACATGGATGTTTAATAAGAACGAGGGACTCCTGTAAACTCATCTAGAGACTCTGCTCCATGCTCTGTTGCTTTAGGCTTTATGAACGTGGACAACAGAGAAACAGATTCTTCAGGACCAAAGCTGGAATTGAAATAGAAATGGAAAGTGAAACTTATGCTCGTCACCCTCTCCCTCCGGTCCACATGAATACAAATGATCCCAATACGTATGATTGGATGAAAAGATCTTATAATCAATACAGATGTATTGATTATAACGTTAGTCCTTAACATCTATCACTGTGTGTATCACCATTCAGACATCTTTTAAAAGTTGAACCAACCACACAGCTCAGTAAAGACTGAGATGTTGACTTTATTTGATCATTTCAGTAAAACTAACGTTCATATTTCTCTTTTTGATTATAATACTGATGATCGTTCAAAACAAAGCACTTTGGCAACTTACCGTTTTAAAAAGCTTAATAAGCACCGTAACTTTCATGATATCATTTCTCGGTCATAATCGGTTGTTTCCGTGAACGGCCGAATGTTGTGTGACGGCAAATGCTGCGGCTGCAAGGCATTGTGGGTCAGCACTTTCTCCTCTCCTTTCGTAAAGGGAGGTCCAGTGGTTCCTTAGCTAAAGGAGGTTATAAAGGAAGTTTGAAACCTCCTTTCCTATCATCTAGAGAATTCGAACGGCACTTATCATGGCTGCCACTGAGGGACTTCCGGGTCATTTCACTCCGTTAGGAAGGTTCCTGAGCTAAACGGACTATTCGACCACAACCCTGGTCTCCCAGCTGTGTGCGTCACTCTTTAGTGTCCCCTGGTCTCCCAGCTGTGTGCGTCACTCTTTAGTGTCCCTGGTCTCCCAGCTGTGTGCTTCACTCTTTAGTGTCCCCTGGTCTCCAGCTGTGTGCGTCACTCTTTAGTGTCCCCTGGTCTCCCAGCTGTGTGCGTCACTCTTTAGTGTCCCCTGGTCTCCGTTGTGTTTTGAGCTTCTTCAGCGTTTTGTATTTGCAGCGTTTGGTTTCTGCAGCTTTTAGTAAATGCTGCATGTCTCCTCAAGTTGCTGAATGTTCTCTAAATGCTGCATGTGTTGTCAAGTTGCTCAAGATGTTTCTTCATTCGGAACATTTGGGTTTTGATATCCTTTCTGAAGCTGCAGTTTCTCCTGATGGAAGAGTTTTGCACCTGTTGGCCTCCGTAGAAATTCATAAACAGACAGCCTGAAACATACGAATAAGATTTATAAATATGACTTGAAGACAAGCTGCATTTAGTCCACTTTAATGGGCCTTTTTCACATTTACACAGTAACCCTTGTGAGAACTTTGAGATGCGTCTCTTCTCTCTGATTCTGCAGGAAGTAATCAGTGAAATCAGCTGAAGGAGGGTTTAATTAGACAGGAAGTCAGCACACTTGTGGGTCAAATTACCCGTTTGATTGGTAACTACCAGCTTTAAAGGTTAGAGAGACTGAAGTGGGGGAGTGACACCCTCGTCTCACCCCTCTTTATCAGGGACTGGGTGCCCTTCAGGA
>JAAKFY010000012.1:2932133-2944633 GCA_011823955.1 Dissostichus mawsoni
GGAAGAAGTAGAAAGTACAGGTATTTGGGTTCAACATGAAGAAGTAGAAAGTACAGGTATTTGGGTTCAACATGTAAGAAGTAGAAAGTACAGGTATTTGGGTTCAACATGGAAGAAGTAGAAAGTACAGGTATTTGGGTTCAACATGTAAGAAGTAGAAAGTACAGGTATTTGGGTTCAACATGTAAGAAGTAGAAAGTACAGGTATTTGGGTTCAACATGTAAGAAGTAGAAAGTACAGGTATTTGTTCAACATGTAAGAAGTAGAAAGTACAGGTATTTGGGTTCAACATGTAAGAAGTAGAAAGTACAGGTATTTGGGTTCAACATGTAAGAAGTAGAAAGTACAGGTATTTGGGTTCAACATGTAAGAAGTAGAAAGTACAGGTATTTGGGTTCAACATGTAAGAAGTAGAAAGTACAGGTATTTGGGTTCAACATGTAAGAAGTAGAAAGTACAGGTATTTGGTTCAACATGTAAGAAGTAGAAAGTACAGGTATTTGGGTTCAACATGTAAGAAGTAGAAAGTACAGGTATTTGTTCAACATGTAAGAAGTAGAAAGTACAGGTATTTGGGTTCAACATGTAAGAAGTAGAAAGTACAGGTATTTGGGTTCAACATGTAAGAAGTAGAAAGTACAGGTATTTGGTTCAACATGTAAGAAGTAGAAAGTACAGGTATTTGGGTTCAACATGTAAGAAGTAGAAAGTACAGGTATTTGGGTTCAACATGAAGAAGTAGAAAGTACAGGTATTTGGGTTCAACATGAAGAAGTAGAAAGTACAGGTATTTGGTTCAACATGTAAGAAGTAGAAAGTACAGGTATTTGGGTTCAACATGAAGAAGTAGAAAGTACAGGTATTTGGGTTCAACATGTAAGAAGTAGAAAGTACAGGTATTTGGGTTCAACATGTAAGAAGTAGAAAGTACAGGTATTTGGGTTCAACATGTAAGAAGTAGAAAGTACAGGTATTTGGTTCAACATGTAAGAAGTAGAAAGTACAGGTATTTGGGTTCAACATGTAAGAAGTAGAAAGTACAGGTATTTGGGTTCAACATGTAAGAAGTAGAAAGTACAGGTATTTGGGTTCAACATGTAAGAAGTAGAAAGTACAGGTATTTGGGTTCAACATGTAAGAAGTAGAAAGTACAGGTATTTGGGTTCAACATGTAAGAAGTAGAAAGTACAGGTATTTGGGTTCAACATGTAAGAAGTAGAAAGTACAGGTATTTGGGTTCAACATGTAAGAAGTAGAAAGTACAGGTATTTGGGTTCAACATGTAAGAAGTAGAAAGTACAGGTATTTGGGTTCAACATGTAAGAAGTAGAAAGTACAGGTATTTGGGTTCAACATGTAAGAAG
The DNA here is from genome assembly GCA_011823955.1 of Dissostichus mawsoni. Lineage (NCBI taxonomy): Eukaryota > Metazoa > Chordata > Actinopteri > Perciformes > Nototheniidae > Dissostichus > Dissostichus mawsoni. The sequence continues at coordinate 2,933,499 of JAAKFY010000012.1, forward strand.
TAGAAAGTACAGGTATTTGGTTCAACATGAAGAAGTAGAAAGTACAGGTATTTGGGTTCAACATGTAAGAAGTAGAAAGTACAGGTATTTGGGTTCAACATGTAAGAAGTAGAAAGTACAGGTATTTGGGTTCAACAGTAAGAAGTAGAAAGTACAGGTATTTGGGTTCAACATGTAAGAAGTAGAAAGTACAGGTATTTGGTTCAACATGTAAGAAGTAGAAAGTACAGGTATTTGGTTCAACATGTAAGAAGTAGAAAGTACAGGTATTTGTTCAACATGAAGAAGTAGAAAGTACAGGTATTTGTGTTCAACATGTAAGAAGTAGAAAGTACAGGTATTTGGGTTCAACATGTAAGAAGTAGAAAGTACAGGTATTTGTGTTCAACATGTAAGAAGTAGAAAGTACAGGTATTTGGGTTCAACATGTAAGAAGTAGAAAGTTCAGGTATTTGTGTTCAAATGTAAGAAGTCAAAGTAAAAAGTCGTCAGAAAAATAAGTAGTGGAGTAAAGTACTGATACCAGAAACATGTACTTAAGTACAGTAACAAAGTATTTGTACTCCACTACTTCCCACCTCTGGTCATATTGTATTTGTATTTATTTTTGTTCCAGGGTCTGATGTGACCCCTAACTACAGCGACAGCAGCCCCTCCAACATCAGCCTCAGCCTCTGGTGCTCCTGCAGGGGGACAGGAGCTCAGGAGAGAGAGTGTGAGGCCTTCCATAGAGACTTCACACACAACTCCTGCCTCAGTGAGTCACACACACACACGCACGCACACACACACACACACACACACACACACACACACACACACACACACAGATATAATATCCTGCTGATATTATGTTACTGTACACTTTATATTTTCCACATGTATATTTGTAACTTTTTTAATGATATTTTATTTCTCATTGAGACGTATCAATAAAGTACTTCTTATTATCTTACACACACCATGGATCCAGTTAATCTTCCTCCTGTCCTGGTCTGTCTTTGGATTTAGAAACCACTCACAGTGCAGATTATTTAATGACGCACTGCTGAAGGATATGAATGATTTATCTCAGAGAATAAAGGTTAATACTCCCTCTGTTTCACATGAATGTTTTAAATCCGATTGGTTGGTACTCTGCACTTCGTCGTCTCTGGATCAATATCAGGATCCATGTATTTGTGATCCTCTCCAGAATGGAAGTAGTCATCACATACAGAGCATCAACTAGTTCCTGAACAGTGTCCTTCACATGCTGATATCCAAGAGAGGGAGTTACACAGTCACAAGATGGAGGAATAGAAAGCAGTATTCAATGTTTACTTCAGATTAGCTCCACGTCAGAAATGATCATGCTTGTCATCTGTCTATCTCCATAGAGGCTGAATCATCATGTTAATCACATAGCTATCATATGCCTCAAACAGTCCTGATGCTCTTCTAGGTAATCATACATCCTGTCATTCACGCAGCTACAGTTGGGATACATTTGTTATAACATGTACTGATTTTCCTAACAGGGAATAAGTATTCTGATTCTGTTACAGAGAATGCCATCCAGTCTTTTGGTTATGGATCAGACAGAGGAACTCTCCACGTCACTGAACCGCCCTCCACCTTCCTCCCCCCCCCCCCCCCCGCTGCAGGGAAACACTCTGAAGCCCCTTGACAACGCCTGCATGTTCTCCACCTGCGCCAACCTGCAGGTGAGGCTGAATGTGTTACGCTAACAAAGGTTTATCATATTAAATGATTAGTTCAGCAGGATAAATCTATTATTTCTGAAGTAAAAAGCTAATGTTGGGCTATGAAGGAACTACAGCACGGTCACATGACTTCACGTCACCACCACTAAGCTAAAGGTGGCTAATGTTGGGCTATAAAGGAACTACAGCACGGTCACATGACTTCACGTCACCACCGCTAAGCTAAAGGTGGCTAATGTTGGGCTATAAAGGAACTACAGCACGGTCACATGACTTCACGTCACCACGCTAAGCTAAAGGCGGCTACTGTTGGGCTATAAAGGAACTACAGCACGGTCACATGACTTCACGTCACCACCGCTAAGCTAAAGGAGGCTAATGTTGGGCTATAAAGGAACTACAGCACGGTCACATGACTTCACGTCACCACCGCTAAGCTAAAGGTGGCTAATGTTGGGCTATAAAGGAACTACAGCACGGTCACATGACTTCACGTCACCACCACTAAGCTAAAGGTGGCAAATGTTGGGCTATAAAGGAACTACAGCACGGTCACATGACTTCACGTCACCACCGCTAAGCTAAAGGTGGCTAATGTTGGGCTATAAAGGAACTACAGCACGGTCACATGACTTCACGTCACCACCGCTAAGCTAAAGGAGGCTAATGTTGGGCTATAAAGGAACTACAGGACGGTCACATGACTTCACGTCACCACCGCTAAGCTAAAGGTGGCTAATGTTGGGCTATAAAGGAACTTCAGCACGGTCACATGACTTCACGTCACCACCGCTAAGCTAAAGGTGGCTAATGTTGGGCTATAAAGGAACTACAGCACGGTCACATGACTTCACGTCACCACTGCTAAGCTAAAGGTGGCTAATGTTGGGCTATAAAGGAACTACAGGACGGTCACATGACTTCACGTCACCACCGCTAAGCTAAAGGTTGCTAATGTTGGGCTATAAAGGAACTTCAGCACGGTCACATGACTTCACGTCACCACCGCTAAGCTAAAGGTGGCTAATGTTGGGCTATAAAGGAACTACAGCACGGTCACATGACTTCACGTCACCACCGCTAAGCTAAAGGTGGCTAATGTTGGGCTATAAAGGAACTACAGCACGGTCACATGACTTCACGTCACCACTGCTAAGCTAAAGGTGGCTAATGTTGGGCTATAAAGGAACTACAGCACGGTCACATGACTTCACGTCACCACCGCTAAGCTAAAGGCGGCTAATGTTGGGCTATAAAGGAACTACAGCACGGTCACATGACTTCACGTCACCACCGCTAAGCTAAAGGCGGCTAATGTTGGGCTATAAAGGAACTACAGCACGGTCACATGACTTCACGTCACCACCGCTAAGCTAAAGGTGGCTAATGTTTGGGCTATAAAGGAACTAAAGCACGGTCACATGACTTCACGTCACCACCGCTAAGCTAAAGGAGGCTAATGTTGGGCTATAAAGGATCTACAGCACGGCAGAGTCCTGCATCGGGTACCCGACGGGTGACCCGCAAAAGAGTGATTGACTGGTGGTATTTTTTCAAACATTTTTTTCCGGGTTCGGTTCTGGGTAAAACAAAGAAGATGAGGGTCAGGTCGCGGGTGTTGCATAATAAATATATTAAAATAATGATAATTTAATTTAATGTTTAAATCCTCAGACCTCTCCCCCTCGGGACCGCGCATAATCATAACCTCTGCAGCGCATCAATCTGCTGCTGAGCGCGTCACATTCGAAATGGCTGAGGTGAAGCTCTCTAGCGGAGAATACAGCAATGTCAATAACTCGTCCTCAAGAGCGAAATCCAACGTCTGGGAGGCTTTTGGTGTCATCCTAGATGGAGAAAATAACCATCATCCCACGCTTTTTGAGCCAAATACGCAACTGCGTCTGTTAATAATTGCATGTTTTCACTGCTCATAGGATATGCGGGTTCGGGTCGGTTTGCGGATCTTGTGCCGACGGGTCGGGTCGGTTTGCGGAACTAAGTGGCAATATGTGCGGGTGGCGGGTCGGGTTCGGTATTGCACGTCGCGGGAGCGGGTCTTGAAAATCAGACCCGTGCAGGACTCTGCAGCACGGTCACATGACTTCACGTCACCACCGCTAAGCTAAAGGTGGATGTTGGCTGGGCTATAAAGGAGCTACAGCACGGTCACATGACTTCACGTCACCACCGCTAAGCTAAAGGTGGCTAATGTTGGGCTATAAAGGAGCTACAGCACGGTCACATGACTTCACGTCACCACCGCTAAGCTAAAGGTGGCTAATGTTGGGCTATAAAGGAGCTACAGCACGGTCACATGACTTCACGTCACCACTGCTAAGCTAAAGGAGGCTAATGTTGGGCTATAAAGGAACTACAGCACGGTCACATGACTTCACGTCACCACCGCTAAGCCTAAAATTGGTCTATTAGTGAACGGATATTTTAAGCAGTTTGATTCGTTGTGTAATTAATCACAATTGTACATGGGTAGTATATGAACGTATTCAATTCATTTCATTATTCAATCATCACAACCTTTATTCTGACGTGAATCCATTGAGATAGAACCTCTTTACAATAAGCCAGAGTTAAATCCCTAACAGGAGATCCGACAAGAAACACATTAACAACCTCAATTATAAATAGAGCAGTTCAATTATTAAAGCAATTAAATAAACCAAAACTGGAACAACTGCAAGTGAAATGGGACAACATTAAAAATGTAAATCACCCTAAGGATAAAAGTGATGTAACCTTTGCGTTATTTTGCACGTTATTCCATATACTCCATATTTACTTATTTAGTCAAACATTCGGCACCTGAATCCAATCATTGGAACGTCTTTCAAGACAAAAACCAAGCAGTGTTTGGTTGTGTAAAACCAGAAAGAGCCTTATAAATAAATAAAACCCAGAGTCATTAAAGACTCACAGAGAGAAAGACTCACAGAGAGAAAGACTCACAGAGAGAAAGACTCACAGAGAGAAAGATTCACAGAGAGAAAGACAAGGCTCACAGAGAGAAAGACTCACAGAGAGAAGACTCACAGAGAGAAAGGCTCACAGAGAGAAAGGCTCACAGAGAGAAAGACTCACAGAGAGAAAGGCTCACAGAGAGAAAGACTCACAGAGAAAGACTCACAGAGAGAAAGACTCACAGAGAAAGACTCACAGAGAGAAAGACTCACAGAGAGAAAGACTCACAGAGAGAAAGGCTCACAGAGAGAAAGACTCACAGAGAGAAGGCTCACAGAGAGAAAGACTCACAGAGAGAAAGACTCACAGAGAGAAAGGCTCACAGAGAGAAAGACTCACAGAGAAAGACTCACAGAGAGAAAGACTCACAGAGAGAAAGACTCACAGAGAGAAAGGCTCACAGAGAGGAAAGACTCACGAGAAAGACTCACAGAGAGAAAGACTCACAGAGAGAAAGACAAGGCTCACAGAGAGAAAGACTCACAGAGAGAAAGACTCACAGAGAGAAAGACTCACAGAGAGAAAGACTCACAGAGAGAAAGACTCACAGAGAGAAAGGCACAGAGAGAAAGACTCACAGAGAAAGACTCACAGAGAGAAAGACTCACAGAGAGAAAGACTCACAGAGAGAAAGCTCACAGAGAGAAAGACTCACAGAGAAAGACTCACAGAGAGAAAGACTCACAGAGAGAAAGACAAGGCTCACAGAGAGAAAGACTCACAGAGAGAAAGACTCACAGAGAGAAAGACTCACAGAGAGAAAGGCTCACAGAGAAAGACTCACAGAGAGAAAGACTCACAGAGAGAAAGGCTCACAGAGAGAAAGACTCACAGAGAGAAAGACTCACAGAGAGAAAGACTCACAGAGGAAAGGCTCACAGAGAAAAGGCTCACAGAGAGAAAGACTCACAGAGAGAAAGGCTCACATAGAGAAAGACTCACAGAGAAGACTCACAGAGAGAAAGACTCACAGAGAGAAAGAGAGAAAGACTCACAGAGAGAAAGAGAGAAAGACTCACAGAGAGAAAGAGAGAAAGACTCACAGAGAGAAAGGCTCACAGAGAGAAAGAGAGAAAGACTCACAGAGAGAAAAGCTCACAGAGAGAAAGGCTCAAAGAGAGAAAGACTCACAGAGAGAAAGACTCACAGAGAGAAAGACTCACAGAGAGAAAGGCTCACAGAGAAGACTCACAGAGAGAAAGACTCACAGAGAGAAAGGCTCACAGAGAGAAAGACTCACAGAGAGAAAGACTCACAGAGAGAAAGGCTCACAGAGAGAAAGGCTCACAGAGAGAAGACTCACAGAGAGAAAGGCTCACATAGAGAAAGACTCACAGAGAAAGACTCACAGAGAGAAAGACTCACAGAGAGAAAGAGAGAAAGACTCACAGAGAGAAAGAGAGAAAGACTCACAGAGAGAAAGAGAGAAAGACTCACAGAGAGAAAGGCTCACAGAGAGAAAGAGAGAAAGACTCACAGAGAGAAAAGCTCACAGAGAGAAAGGCTCAAAGAGAGAAAGACTCACAGAGAGAAAGACTCACAGAGAGAAAGACTCACGGAGAGAAAGGCTCACGGAGAGAAAGACTCACAGAGAGAAAGACTCACAGAGAGAAAGACTCACAGAGAGAAAGACTCACAGAGAGAAAGGCTCACAGAGAGAAAGGCTCACAGAGAGAAAGACTCACAGAGAGAAAGACTCACAGAGAAGACTCACAGAGAGAAAGACTCACAGAGAGAAAGACTCACAGAGAGAAAGGCTCACAGAGAGAAAGACTCACAGAGAAAGACTCACAGAGAGAAAGCTCACAGAGAGAAAGAGAGAAAGACTCACAGAGAGAAAGGCTCACAGAGAGAAAGACTCACAGAGAAAGACTCACAGAGAGAAAGACTCACAGAGAGAAAGACTCACAGAGAGAAAGGCTCACAGAGAAAGACTCACAGAGAAAGACTCACAGAGAGAAAGACTCACAGAGAGAAAGACAAGGCTCACAGAGAGAAAACTCACAGAGAGAAAGACTCACAGAGAGAAAGACTCACAGAGAGAAAGGCTCACAGAGAAAGACTCACAGAGAAAAGACTCACAGAGAGAAAGGCTCACAGAGAGAAAGACTCACAGAGAGAAAGACTCACAGAGAGAAAGACTCACAGAGAGAAAGGCTCACAGAGAGAAGGCTCACAGAGAGAAAGACTCACAGAGAGAAAGGCTCACATAGAGAAACTCACAGAGAGAAAGACTCACAGAGAGAAAGAGAGAAAGACTCACAGAGAGAAAGACTCACAGCGAGAAAGGCTCACAGAGAGAAAGACTCACAGAGAGAAAGACTCACAGAGAGAAAGGCTCACAGAGAAAAGACTCACAGAGAAAGACTCACAGAGAGAAAGACTCACAGAGAGAAAGGCTCACAGAGAGAAAGAGAGAAAGACTCACAGAGAGAAAGACTCACAGAGAGAAAGGCTAACAGAGAGAAAGACTCACAGAGAAAGACTCACAGAGAGAAAGACTCACAGAGAGAAAGACTCACAGAGAGAAAGGCTCACAGAGAAAAGGCTCACAGAGAGAAAGGCTCACAGAGAAAAGACTCACAGAGAGAAAGGCTCACAGAGAGAAAGACTCACAGAGAAAGACTCACAGAGAGAAAGACTCACAGAGAGAAAGACTCACAGAGAGAAAGGCTCACAGAGAGAAAGACTCACAGAGAGAAAGACTCACAGAGAGAAAGGCTCACAGAGAGAAAGAGAGAAAGACTCACAGAGAGAAAGACTCACAGAGAAAGACTCACAGAGAGAAAGACTCACAGAGAGAAAGACTCACAGAGAGAAAGGCTCACAGAGAGAAAGACTCACAGAGAGAAGAGAGAAAGACTCCAGAGAGAAAGACTCACAGAGAGAAAGACTCACAGAGAGAAAGAGAGAAAGACTCACAGAGAGAAAGACTCACAGAGAGAAAGACTCACAGAGAAAGACTCACAGAGAGAACGACTCACATCGAGGAGAGTCATAATTATCTGCAGCAATAACTCTGAGTGAGAACACAATCTGTAGCTGAAGCGTTCATGAATAAATGACTCCAAAACTGATTAGAAAGTTCCCTCAATTAGAGTCCTTCTGTCACTCTTTAGTGTCCCCTGGTCTCCCAGCTGTGTGCGTCACTCTTTAGTGTCCCCTGGTATCCCAGCTGTGTGCGTAACTCTTTAGTGTCCCCTGGTCTCCCAGCTGTGTGCGTCACTCTTTAGTGTCCCCTGGTCTCCCAGCTGTGTCCCCTGGTCTCCCAGCTGTGTGCGTCACTCTTAGTGTCCCCTGGTCTCCCAGCTGTGTGCGTCACTCTTTAGTGTCCCCTGGTCAACCAGCTGTGTCCCCTGGTCTCACAGCTGTGTGCGTCACTCTTTAGTGTCCCTGGTCTCCCAGCTGTGTGCGTCACTCTTTAGTGTCCCCTGGTCTCCGTTGTGTTTTGAGCTTCTTAAAATCACAATAGTTGTTTTTTTATTTGACAAAACAAATTTCAATGAACAGAATATTACTATAAACACATTTTGTTGCACATACTGTGTCATTCTCCATCAACATTTCAATTAGCAATGTATTAACTGGATTTTAAGGTGTAATGTTGAGTTTAAGCAATATTAATCTTCAGTAAAAAGTTAGATACAACCTCCGTCGCACCGTTTCCTGCCCATAAAACTCCAAACCTTCTATTTCTCTGAACTCTCCTGCCTCTATAGTTCCTGTTCTCTGTGTTTTGACAGCATCAGTTTCCTCTGGTGTTCACTGGAAAGAGAGGAAGTGTCTGTAGAAAGAGAAATAAATGCACTCAGACAGTAAAGTGTATCCATCTGTCGGAACAGATTTATTACCCGCCGCTCTCTCCGTCACCTTCACACACATTAGACTGTCAAACCCCGTCCATTACGTACAGGAGAGGTTAAAGGACGTTATAAATGGCTTTCCATTATGTAAGAGATGAATTATAGAATACCTCTACATGTATAATATTACTGAAAATAGACAGGGTTTACTCAACAGCTTCATTTCGAACAATGATAAAATATGAGCTGGATGTAAGGTTGCTTTATTTATAGAGAACATTGCAGACACAAAGGCAGCTAAAAGTGATTCATATAAGTATTATTACAAAACAAATGGGAGGCAAAACAATATGTAGAAGAGCGACACCAATCAGCAGATTCTGCAAGAGCTGCAGAAGTATTTTAATATAATATATTTAAATGACCACAGGAAAAGCTGCGGTAAAGGAGGTTTATTCCAGATCTGCGGTGCATAGAAGCTGAAAGCTGCTTCCACATGTTGGTTATCTTTTCATCAAGTCAACGAAAGTAGGAAAATACCATGTTACGTCCCGGCTCGTGGAACTGGCAACAAGCAGCCACAATCAAAACGAAAGGGCCACAAAGGCACCGGTTCAAACAAACAAGGAACTAAGGAAGACTCTTTAAATAAGAGTTAGTTTAGTGCACAAGCTAAATAACTAACAAATAAACAAAAGAAAACCTCACTTCTAAAGTGGGAAAAAGGAATTGGTCTAACAAAAATAGGCTGTTACAAATCACAGCCTGGAGACAAGTTAACAACAGTGAACGTTGTACTTAGGATGAACAGTACACGTATAAGCACAAAATATACAAACAACTAAGTGGCCCGCTGTGAACGGGGCTATCACAGAATGTACGGAGAGTAACGGGAGACGCCACAGATTCAGACCCGTCGACTGACACGGCGCACACCGTCTTGGAAGGTGTGTGCGGGGATTGGAGAGTCGGCCCGGCATGCTCCACTCCAGATCTTCGGTCACGCCTACCGGGGCAGGAAGAGAGAACTCATTTTGAACTATATTTGACCAGAATTGGGGAATTTGTAACAAAAAAAGCCAGAAATGCTTCGGCATTTCTGTTTTCTGATGTGAGCTGGAGTCGTTCCTCTCAAATAAGATGTTTTAAGAGACTTTGACTTAAAAAGATGCTTCAGACGCCTCGTCTAAAAACAAGAATTAGGTTATTAAGTCTTATATCAAGTGCAACGACATATTCTGACTAGAAATTAGACAAATATACTTGGCAAGATGTAGCAGAGCGGGTCATAGATTTGAGCCTGTATTTGTTTACATTTAGTGAAAACTGTGTATTAAAAGTACGCTGAGTTAGAAACTGGCCGCTCAGTTTTGCAGTGAACCTTTGCCTTTTACCACATTCACACAAATCTCCTACAATGTGATCCCCCCCCCCCCCCCCCCTTCGCCCCTATATTGAATTTGTGCAGTAATGTGTGCAAACTGCTGTCAGCACTATGAGAACATTCATAAAAACTGGAATATTGTTCATTTCCAGTAAGAAATGGATCCCCGGTGGAGCGGCAGATACTGAGACGTGGAATAAAAGAGTTCCCAGCAGAGTCCCTCAGGACGCAATCTGTGCTTCTGAATCATATCGCTTCCCCACAGCCATGAATACGGCTGTATGATATACACTATATTATATAATTAAACATATTTATATACAGCTATCATTGCAGTCTGCAGGCAATCAGTTTGATAATGAGCGCCTCCACCCCCCGTGACGGTGTGTATCATCAGCGCTGATAATGATGCTCTCCATTATGGTTTATCTCTCTCTGAAGAGACTTTTCCTCCCTCAGCGAGAGATAGCATCTGATTGGCTCTCCCGCCCAGGTACGGGAGGAGATATGCTAATGTGTGTGTGTGTGTGTGTGTGTGTTGTGTGGTGTGTGTGTGTGTGTGTGTGTGTGTGTGTGTGTGTGTGTGTGTGTGTGTGTGTGTGTGTGTGTGTGTGTGTGTGTGTGTGTGTGTGTGTGTGTGTGTGTGTGTTTATGCTGACGTTACTGCTGTGCATTCTAATGATGGCGCAGCTGGGATTTAACTGATGTCGTCCTGGTTCTGCAGAGACATTATTATTTTATAAGATTTATTTTCTGTTCATATGACGCTGAGTTCTTCTCTTACAGGACGGAGGACAAAGTGCATCCCCTCTGACGAGTTTGAGTGTGAAGAGGTGAGGACACACACTCTCACACACAGTGATGGTGTTTAGCTGCTGCTGATCTCTGAGTATCTTTGTAACTCGTCCTCACATCTCTGTGTGTCTCAGCTACTTAACTGGACTTGTTAACACGGGTCACCTCCTGACCATCTGTCTCATTAACACCTGACTTATTCACACACACACACACACACACATACACACACACACACACCACACACAGTGACTAACAGAGATAACATATGTGTCGAGGGCGAGCGAGTGGGAAGGGGAACATATTTATTATAAAATATGTGAACTCAGAGCGTCGACAGAGTCATCGAACAGCTGACTGTCTACACACACTTTCATAAATTCTGTCTGACATCAAACATTCCCACCATGAAACCATAACACCCCCCCGTCCTAACCATTCGCAAATCCACCTTATGCCAACCTGAAC
>JAAKFY010000012.1:2949633-2952133 GCA_011823955.1 Dissostichus mawsoni
TGTCCCCTCTTCTTCATGTCTCTTCTACATCAACATGTGTCCCCTCTGTGCAAAGAGACTCTCTCTTCACACAGAGGGGACACATGTCTCTTCTTCATCAACATGTGTCCCCTCTTCTCCATGTCTCTTCTACATCAACATGTGTCTCCTCTTCTTCATGTCTCTTCTACATCAACATGTGTCCCCTCTTCTCCATGTCTCTTCTACATCAACATGTGTCCCCTCTTCTTCATGTCTCTTCTACATCAACATGTGTCCCCTCTCTTCATGTCTCTTCTACATCACATGTGTCCCCTCTTCTTCATGTCTCTTCTACATCAACATGTGTCCCCTCTTCTTCATGTCTCTTCTACATCAACATGTGTCCCCTCTTCTTCATGTCTCTTCTACATCAACATGTGTCCCCTCTTCTTCATGTCTCTTCTTCATCAACATGTGTCCCCTCTTCTTCATGTCTCTTCTACATCAACATGTGTCCCCTCTTCTTCATGTCTCTTGTACATCAACATGTGTCCCCTCTTCTTCATGTCTCTTCTACATCAACATGTGTCCCCTCTTCTTCATGTCTCTTCTACATCAGCATGTGTCCCCTCTTCTTCATGTCTCTTCTACATCAACATGTGTCCCCTCTTCTTCATGTCTCTTCTACATCAACATGTGTCCCCTCTTCTTCATGTCTCTTCTACATCAACATGTGTCCCCTCTTCTTCATGTCTCTTCTACATCAACATGTGTCCCCTCTTCTCCATGTCTCTTCTACATCAACATGTGTCCCCTCTTCTCCATGTCTCTTCTACATCAACATGTGTCCCCTCTTCTTCATGTCTCTTCTACATCAACAGTGTCCCCTCTTCTTCATGTCTCTTCTACATCAACATGTGTCCCCTCTGTGTAAAGAGACTCTGAAAGTTTCAGGAACAAAGATTCTCTCTCTTTTTCTCCTGATCCATTTCTATAAAAACCTGTCTGAAAATGAGCTGATCAGATTTTGGACACTTGATGATGTCATAACGATGTTTTGTCTTGTGTAACCATTAGCCAATCAGCAACCAAGGTAACCCCCCCCCCCCTTATCACCTGAATCTCCTCCTAGAGCACCATTGAGTTCTTTGTAACCAAATGTCTCTCAGAGGGGCGTGGGGAGGGCTCCTTATTTTTCATCTAAAGTAACAGACAGAGAATCAGCACTTTGGAAACAGGGCTGAAACAGAGGGGATTATGGGATGCTGCAATGATCTGTTTGGTGTTTCAGCCAATCAGAGACAGGCTCTGGATATATCTGAGACCTGTCTATATTGATGAGAAACAGTATGATAGGGGACCTTTAACATTTCTCAGAAAGTCTAGAGTGACATATATGTCACAATTAGAAATATGCTTACGATCTGCTCAGTTAATTTAATGATTCAATGATAGTTAGTTAATATATTCTATATTTTTCAGTTCAGAGAATGTTAAAACAAATTTACGTCAAAAAATCATCCTCATTAATGACATTATTAATAAGAATTGCTTCACCATTAACGCCCAGTCTAGACACTGGTGGTGATGATGAAGATCTGGATTTGATAAGGAGATGGGATGAAGAGGATGATGAAGATCTGGATTTGATGAGGAGGATGATGAAGATCTTGATTTGATGAAGAGATGGGAAGAAGAGGATGATGAAGATCTGGATTTGATGAGGAGGATGATGAAGATCTTGATTTGATGAAGAGATGGGATGAAGATGAGGTGTGGTTTTATTAGCTGCAGCATGAACACCTGAAATCACAGCTGACTGCAGGAGAGAGGATATTTAAAGCTTGACTGCAGCACCATGATTGGCTGCTGGAGATCGTGATGACATGTAATTGGTTAAAAGAAAATGCCCATGAGAGAATGAATGTAGAACCAGTCCTCCTGAGGGAACTTGTGCTGAACTTCATTCAAACCTGCACATCTCCATATTCATCTAGAGCAGGGGTGTCAAACTCAAGGCTTCATTTCATGTGGCCCCGCAAGAGCTCTGAAAGAATATAATACGTTTATTATACGGTTACATGCCGCTTTACAGAAGCAGGTTGCCCATGAACTACATGTCCCACAATGCATCTCGTTTTGTGACATGCGCACTGAGAGACCTAGACTTCTGCTTTCAGACGTAGTTAATTACTAAGTTATTATCCTATCCCATAATAATTCAATTCAGAGGCAATAATGTAATATAATACATTATTTTATATATATATATTATATATTTATATATGTATATTTATATAGTTACAGCCGGCCCTTTGAGTGCAACCATAATGCTAATGTGGCCCGCGATGAATTTGAGTTTGACCCCCCTGATGTAGAGAAAACAGCTCCTTGGTGTTGAACACAAAGAGATCAAAAAGTGGTGAAGGTCTTAGAAAAGGTAAAGTATGCTATGTCGAAAACATAACACAAGTTATATTATAGAATGTCATAAAACATGAAGAATTTCATAGTATAGTACAGGCATCCTCAAAGTCCG
>JAAKFY010000012.1:2957133-2982133 GCA_011823955.1 Dissostichus mawsoni
TCATTCTGTTTCACCTTGCAGAACATCTCGTGTGTGTTCAACACGTGGCGGCTGTTGACTCTGTGAAATCGGGGGGGAGGAAGTGAGAGGAGGAGGATTAAAAGGTCTGAAATAGCTACAAGACAAGGGGGAGGAAATATCTCCAAACATTAAATCACACAAAGACACAAGGACACACACTAACTGCAGGAAGTGATGACCTGAAGACATCAAACGCAGAGCTGTCAGACATCTGTCTGTGTGTGTGTGTGTGTGTGTGTGTGTGTGTGTGTGTGTGTGTGTGTGTGTGTGTGTGTGTTTGTGTGTGTGTGTGTGTGTGTTTGTGTGTGTGTGTGTGTGTGTGTGTGTGTGTGTGTGTTGTGTGTGTGTGATCAGAAACCAGAGATATTCACTGTATGCTGTGATATTCTGCACACACACACACACACACACACACACACACACACACACACACACACACACACACACACACACACCGGGGAAGTGACAGGGCTGTGAAAGCACTCAGAGGATGTCAGCAGCAATCACAACAGCCTCCGTGACACACACACACACACACACAAACACACACGTCCTCCTATTTCAGCTGACACACTCATCACACCCGCAGGCGAGATGTGGCTGCAGGAAGGTCGTCCTTTATATTTAAATATATATAAGAAAGCAGCACAGAGGACGTATGTACGAACGCGTCCCGCTGTGAGAAGTGATGGTGGAGCAGCGCCTGGAAATAACTGGAATAAAGGAAGTGTTTGAAATATAAAATATAGGAAACGAGATCAGAGTACTGAGGCCTCAGGGGACAGGAACTGTAATCACTGCGGTGTGTGTGTGTGTGTGTGTGTGTGTGTGTGTGTGTGTGTGTGTGTGTGTATGTATGTGTGTGTGTGTGTGTGTGTGTGTGTGTGTGTGTGTGTGTGTGGGTGGGTGGTGTGTGTGTGTGTGTGTGAGTGGTGTGTGTGTGTGTGTGTGTGTGTGAGTGTGTGTGTGTGTGTGTGTGTGTGTCTGTGTGTGTGTGTGTGAGTGTGACAGTGTGTGAATAAGTCAGGTGTTAATGAGACAGATCCTCAGGAGGTGACCCGTGTTAACAAGTCCAGTTAAGTAGCTGAGACACACAGAGAAGTGAGGACGTGTTACAAAGATACTCAGAGATCAGTAGCAGCTAACAACCATCGGAAGTCATTTTCCTGGTCTGGAGGTCAATGGTTTTCTGGGTGTATTTTTGGTTGTTAGCCTGAAATAAGGTCTGTGGTTATCAGAAGCTGAAGAGACTTTAAAGGGGACCTATCATGCAAAATGCACTTTTGTACGTCTTTTATACATGAATATGTGTCCCTGGTGTGTCAGGGAACTCACCAAGTGTCAGAAACACAACCCTCTCTCTTTTCCTCCGTACCCAAATCTCTAAAAACGGGGCTGCAACGGAGCTGATACAGACTGATCCAGATTAGAAATTGTTCTGACGTCATAAACGGGGAGCTCCGCCTATATGGCCAACTCTCCACCTATCAGGGGAATGTGGGGTTGGGCCACGGCAATGGCCATTGCCGCTCGAAAGCGCTGGAGACGCTGTAGTACATAAGCCAGGCCTGTAGGTGGCGCTGTAGTCTGCCACAAAAGCAGCGAAGAAGACTTCTCAGAATCAGCCCTTGCAAAAACAGGGCTGGAAAAGAGCAAATAGAGCGAAATGAGGCGTGGCTAAAATGCATGATCTGTTTGGTATTTTGAAAAAAAAACTTCACGGACATGTTTTATAAGGTATGGCCCTACATATTATATTCAAATATAGCATGATAGGTCCACTTTAACATTCTGTTCTACCACCTAAAATACGTCAGTAAAGTTAAGTAAAAGTTATGTGACCGTGCTGTAGTTCCTTTATAGCCCAACATTAGCCTCCTTTAGCTTAGCGGTGGTGACGTGAAGTCATGTGACCGTGCTGTAGTTCCTTTATAGCCCAACATTAGCCTCCTTTAGCTTAGCGGTGGTGACGTGAAGTCATGTGACCGTGCTGTAGTTCCTTTATAGCCCAACATTAGCCACCTTTAGCTTAGCGGTGGTGACGTGAAGTCATGTGACCGTGCTGTAGTTCCTTTATAGCCCAACATTAGCCTCCTTTAGCTTAGCGGTGGTGACGTGAAGTCATGTGACCGTGCTGTAATTCCTTTATAGCCCAACATTAGCCTCCTTTAGCTTAGCGGTGGTGACGTGAAGTCATGTGACCATGCTGTAGTTCCTTTATAGCCCAACGTTAGCCACCTTTAGCTTAGCGGTGGTGACGTGAAGTCATGTGACCGTGCTGTAATTCCTTTATAGCCCAACATTAGCCACCTTTAGCTTAGCGGTGGTGACGTGAAGTCACGTGACCGTGCTGTAGTTCCTTTATAGCCCAACATTAGCCTCCTTTAGCTTAGCGGTGCTGACGTGAAGTCATGTGACCATGCTGTAGTTCCTTTATAGCCCAACGTTAGCCACCTTTAGCTTAGCGGTGGTGACGTGAAGTCATGTGACCGTGCTGTAATTCCTTTATAGCCCAACATTAGCCACCTTTAGCTTAGCGGTGGTGACGTGAAGTCATGTGACCGTGCTGTAGTTCCTTTATAGCCCAACATTAGCCTCCTTTAGCTTAGCGGTGGTGACGTGAAGTCATGTGACCGTGCTGTAGTTCCTTTATAGCCCAACATTAGCCTCCTTTAGCTTAGCGGTGGTAACGTGAAGTCATGTGACCGTGCTGTAGTTCCTTTATAGCCCAACATTAGCCTCCTTTAGCTTAGCGGTGGTGACGTGAAGTCATGTGACCGTGCTGTAGTTCCTTTATAGCCCAACATTAGCCTCCTTTAGCTTATGTACCTGTAGAATTTGGACGTTCATGGTTAATTGCACTTATTGTAAGTAGCTTTGAATAAAACCGTCAGATATCATAATGTAAAGAGGACAGACTGAAAGCTGCAGGACGTTTCTTAGTAGATCCTGTTGGAGTCTTTTCACAGAAAGGAGCTCTTCCAGCGCCTGTCATGCTTCGGCTGATTATACATTTGGACGGATAAATCCAGAACCGCCTCCAGCAGCGTTTTTTAATCCATACATTCAGCGAGTCTCTGATCCTGCAGAACAAACATGTGTGTGTTCCTTCAGCAGCTCATTGATCCTGAGAGAAACAAACCCAACGCTTCCCTCTCTGCATCGATACCGACACGCTGCACTGACCACCATCATGTGAGTCTGCAGGGGAGAAACTGCACTTAATACCAGAGGTGGGAAGTATTGGAGTACAAATACTTCGTTACTGTACATAAGTACATGTTTCTGTTCTCAGTACTTTACTCCACTTCTTATTTTTCTGACGACTTCTTACTTTCTACTTCTTACATGTTGAACCCAAATACCTGTACTTTCTACTTCTTACATTTTGAACCCAAATACCTGAACTTTCTACTTCTTACATTTTGAACTCAAATACCTGTACTTTCTACTTCTTCCATGTTGAACCCAATACCTGAACTTTCTACTTCTTACATTTTGAACCCAAATACCTGAACTTTCTACTTCTTACATGTTGAACCCAAATACCTGTACTTTCTACTTCTTACATGTTGAACCCAAATACCTGAACTTTCTACTTCTTACATGTTGAACCCAAATACCTGTACTTTCTACTTCTTACATTTTGAACTCAAATACCTGTACTTTCTACTTCTTACATGTTGAACCCAAATACCTGTACTTTCTACTTCTTACATTTTGAACCCAAATACCTGAACTTTCTACTTCTTACATGTTGAACCCAAATACCTGTACTTTCTACTTCTTCCATGTTGAACCCAAATACCTGAACTTTCTACTTCTTACATGTTGAACTCAAATACCTGAACTTTCTACTTCTTACATTTTGAACTCAAATACCTGTACTTTCTACTTCTTCCATGTTGAACCCAAATACCTGAACTTTCTACTTCTTACATTTTGAACCCAAATACCTGAACTTTCTACTTCTTACATGTTGAACCCAAATACCTGTACTTTCTACTTCTTACATGTTGAACCCAAATACCTGAACTTTCTACTTCTTACATGTTGAACCCAAATACCTGTACTTTCTACTTCTTACATTTTGAACTCAAATACCTGTACTTTCTACTTCTTACATGTTGAACCCAAATACCTGTACTTTCTACTACTTCTTACATTTTGAACCCAAATACCTGTACTTTCTACTTCTTACATGTTGAACCCAAATACCTGTACTTTCTACTTCTCACATGTTGAACCCAAATACCTGTACTTTCTACTTCTTCCATGTTGAACCCAAATACCTGTACTTTCTACTTCTTACATGTTGAACCCAAATACCTGAACTTTCTACTTCTTCCATGTTGAACCCAAATACCTGAACTTTCTACTTCTTACATGTTGAACCCAAATACCTGTACTTTCTACTTCTTCCATGTTGAACCCAAATACCTGAACTTTCTACTTCTTCCATGTTGAACTCAAATACCTGTACTTTCTACTTCTTCCATGTTGAACCCAAATACCTGAACTTTCTACTTCTTACATGTTGAACTCAAATACCTGTACTTTCTACTTCTTACATGTTGAACCCAAATACCTGTACTTTCTACTTCTTCCATGTTCCAAACAGGCTGGTTCCTTTAGTCTGAATGTGTGTTTTGTGGCGTGATCATTATTATTTAGAGTCATTGCGTGCCTATTGATTTTATTGGTATTTGTTGTGTTTGCTAAACCATTGGTAACTTATATTTAAAAAGGATTACGTTAGCATGTTAGCCTAGCATTGTTTAATCTTCGCCTTGTGAGTTATTTATGTACAAAGACTGTATATGAACGTAGACTTTATATATGTAAATAAACAGTAGCCTACAAATGTACATAAACTGTATATATTTGTTTATTCCAAATTCACGGTATTTGTTGTGTTTGCTAAACCATTGGTAACCTGCATTTAAATAGGGTACGTTAGCATGTAGTAGCAAATGCTATAAACATCCAGCCCACTGCTGTGTGTTATTTATTTATGTCTCATGTGGTGTTTAAACACTTATGATATCAAATATTATCCTATCCTGATTCTGTGTAAAGTCCCTTTTCTTTCAGTTCACCCTCTTTTGTTTCGCTCCATTTCTCCTCTGCAGACTTTTGCGCCGCAGCTTTCTTGCTAACATCCGTGCGCTGTGTAAAGGGGACATTTTCTGCTCAGAATGATAATTCCTGGAGGTTTGTGGAGTCGGTCTGTGCTTCCTCTATCTCTGCACATCCAGAGTGTTGCAGTGTGTTATCGCCCTGATAAGTTGCTGTGTTTAAAGCTGTCGCTATCAGCTGATCTGTGCTACTCCAGGAGAGAATAAGAGCATCCGTCACCCTCCTGATCCAAATCTGCAGGATGAGAGCTGAGCGAGGGGAAGAGGAAGAGGAGACAGGAAGCAGAGAGAGATGGGAAACGTACACACATCCTTTACTCAAGTAGAAGTGCACACATCCTTTACTCAAGCAGAAGTACAGATACTCGTGTTTAAAAATACTCTGGTGAAAGTAGAAGTACTGACTAAACTTCTTTACTCAAGTAAAAGTAAAGAGGCTTTGAAATGTACTTCAGTAAAAAGTACCCATAACTAGCAGCTGTTTTAAAGAGTACCTGACCTCCCTTTATATTAATAGAACAATAATGTCATTGTTAGCTAATGAATGTTTCCATGCTGAACAACGGCAACATGACAACGTTTTCATTGGTCCCTCTTCTTTAGAGAAGACCAGGAAATGATGGATACACGGATCGTGTTCAAATCAATAGGCACGCAATGACTCTAAATAATAATGATCACGCCACCAAACACACATTCAGACTAAAGGAACCAGCCTGTTTGGAACATGGAAGAAGTAGAAAGTACAGGTATTTGGGTTCAACATGGAAGAAGTAGAAAGTACAGGTATTTGGGTTCAACATGTAAGAAGTAGAAAGTACAGGTATTTGGGTTCAACATGGAAGAAGTAGAAAGTACAGGTATTTGGGTTCAACATGGAAGAAGTAGAAAGTACAGGTATTTGGGTTCAACATGTAAGAAGTAGAAAGTACAGGTATTTGTGCTCAACATGGAAGAAGTAGAAAGTACAGGTATTTGGGTTCAACATGTAAGAAGTAGAAAGTACAGGTATTTGGGTTCAACATGTGAGAAGTAGAAAGTACAGGTATTTGGGTTCAACATGTAAGAAGTAGAAAGTACAGGTATTTGGGTTCAACATGTAAGAAGTAGAAAGTACAGGTATTTGGGTTCAACATGTAAGAAGTAGAAAGTACAGGTATTTGGGTTCAACATGTAAGAAGTAGAAAGTAAAGGTATTTGGGTTCAACATGTGAGAAGTAGAAAGTACAGGTATTTGAGTTCAAAATGTAAGAAGTAGAAAGTACAGGTATTTGAGTTCAACATGTAAGAAGTAGAAAGTACAGGTATTTGTGTTCAACATGGAAGAAGTAGAAAGTACAGGTATTTGGGTTAAAAATGTAAGAAGTAGAAGTACAGGTATTTGGGTTCAACATGTGAGAAGTAGAAGTACAGGTATTTGGGTTCAACATGTAAGAAGTAGAAAGTACAGGTATTGGGTTCAACATGGAAGAAGTAGAAAGTACAGGTATTTGGGTTCAACATGTAAGAAGTAGAAAGTACAGGTATTTGGGTTCAACATGTAAGAAGTAGAAAGTTCAGGTATTTGTGTTCAACATGGAAGAAGTAGAAAGTACAGGTATTTGGGTTCAAAATGTAAGAAGTAGAAAGTACAGGTATTTGGGTTCAACATGTGAGAAGTAGAAAGTACAGGTATTTGGGTTCAACATGTAAGAAGTAGAAAGTACAGGTATTTGGTTCAAAATGTAAGAAGTAGAAAGTACAGGTATTTGGGTTCAACATGTAAGAAGTAGAAAGTACAGGTATTTGGGTTCAACATGTGAGAAGTAGAAAGTACAGGTATTTGAGTTCAAAATGTAAGAAGTAGAAAGTACAGGTATTTGAGTTCAACATGTAAGAAGTAGAAAGTACAGGTATTTGTGTTCAACATGGAAGAAGTAGAAAGTACAGGTAATTGGGTTCAAAATGTAAGAAGTAGAAAGTACAGGTATTTGGGTTCAACATGTAAGAAGTAGAAAGTACAGGTATTTGAGTTCAACATGGAAGAAGTAGAAAGTACAGGTATTTGAGTTCAACATGTAAGAAGTAGAAAGTACAGGTATTTGAGTTCAACATGGAAGAAGTAGAAAGTACAGGTATTTGAGTTCAACATGTAAGAAGTAGAAAGTACAGGTATTTGAGTTCAATGTAAGAAGTAGAAAGTACAGGTATTTGAGTTCAACATGGAAGAAGTAGAAAGTACAGGTATTTGAGTTCAACATGTAAGAAGTAGAAAGTACAGGTATTTGGGTTCAACATGTAAGAAGTAGAAAGTACAGGTATTTGAGTTCAACATGTAAGAAGTAGAAAGTACAGGTATTTGTGTTCAACATGTAAGAAGTAGAAAGTACAGGTATTTGAGTTCAAAATGTAAGA
Organism: Dissostichus mawsoni; assembly: GCA_011823955.1. Classification (NCBI taxonomy): domain Eukaryota; kingdom Metazoa; phylum Chordata; class Actinopteri; order Perciformes; family Nototheniidae; genus Dissostichus; species Dissostichus mawsoni. The sequence goes on from JAAKFY010000012.1 coordinate 2,964,687, forward strand.
AGTCAAAGTAAAAGTCGTCAGGAAAATAAGTAGTGGAGTAAAGTACTGATACCAGAAACATGTACTTAAGTACAGTAACGTAGTATTTGTACTCCACTACTTCCCACCTCTGGAAGGTGTTTACACAATAACACACTGAATAATGAACAGCTGATGTATTTCCTAATTAAAAGCATGTTTCCCTGTCGTAAAAGAGCTCATCCCTCCAGATTCGATCCACATGTTTGTCGTCTGAGGCGATGAACACCATCTGTCGTTGAATCAAACTTTATTAACTTCATTCACCCGCGAGAACAAAGGGCTTTCATTCTCAATACAAACAGATTCAACTCACTGTCTTCTCCTACAGATGCAAATCCATCTGTCCAAAGCTCAAACACGTCGACGATGTGATTGTGTGTCTGTAAGAGCGAGTGTTACGTAGTGATGTCACTGTGTTCCAGAGATTTGGGATTTAAGCCTTTGCAGACCGTTAACATGCACTTCAGAAAGAGAGGTGGAGTTTACTTTGAGACTTTATCAGACTGCTGCTCCTGTTTCAGGAAATGACACGAGAACATTCCTCTAAGCCACCCTATCTGATCCTCACACACACACACCACACACACACACACACACACACGCACACACACACATGCACACAGACACACACACACGCACGCACACACACGCACACACACACGCACACACATGCACACACACACACACACACGCATGCACACACACACACACATGCACATACGCACACACACGCACACACACACGCATGCACACACACACGCACACACACGCACACACACACACGCACGCACACACACATGCACACACACACACACACACAGCATGCACACACACACCACGCACGCACATACGCACACACACACGCACACACGCACACACACGCATGCACACACATACGCACACACACACGCACACACACACGCATGCACACACACACGCACGCACACACACGCACACACACGCACACACACTCACACACAGGAATATCTGCGATGTTCTCTGTACAGCATCGTGGTTGCAGCTATTTAAAGCGGGAGGGTTGGATTTTGGGAAATCTATTTTGGTGTGTGTGTGTGTGGTGTGTGTGTGTGTGTGTGTGTGTGTGTGTGTGTGTGTGTGTTTGTGTGTGTGTGTGTGTGTGTGTGTGTGTGTGAACGTGCAGAGACACACACACACACACACACACACACCACACAAACACACCTTTGAGGCTCTCACATGAAGACAGATTTGTTTAAACAGCAGCAACATCTGTCGCGCTGCTCGTCTCTGTTTCTCCTCCCACTCTTTACTCTCAGGCCGCTTCGGGTGAACAAATTAAACGTCTGCAGATGTGCTCGCCTGTGCAAAGTCAAACAACAAACAACACAAACAAACAAACAAACAGACAGCAGTGACACAGCAGACTGCAGCATGACTCTGCAGTTCATCATCAGCAAGGATCTCAAACGGAGAGATATTCAATTAACTACAGGAGAGAAGTGAGAGGGATTCGGTGGACATGTACCCTGAGTATAAGTGTGGAGCAGTTCAAATAAAGAGATGAGAGGAAGAGTTATTTTACTTACATTAACATTTATATTTTCTGATCCTCCGCCTCATCTCAGAGGGATTTACTGTCGTTTCCACTTCACCTGACTCTGCTCATTACTTTTTAAATAAAAATCATTCTCAGTCTGGAAGAAAAAGTCACATTTGGACTGAAATCAAAGACTCAGGATCCACGACTAGTATTTTAATTTACTTCAGCTTTTATATTTCCTGATATGTATCATCCGCTTCATCTCAGAGGGATTTACTGTAGTTTTCCACTTCACATGACTCTGCTCATTACATTCAGATCAGATCAGAATCAGGTTTTATCACCAGGTGGGTCGACACGTCGATGAATTTGACTTGATGTCGTGGTGCAGACATTAAAAATAACATTAAAAAACATTAGAAATAATAAAAATAATAGTAAAATATAACAGTATTTACATAGGAGTAGAATGGAATAAATAAAAATCCGGCAGTAATAAGAAAACAGATATTGTGTGCATTAATGTACTTCATAGAGAAAATGATTCTTACTCTGGTGGAAAAATATCATATTTTGACTGAAATCAACGATTCTTGCAAAGTTTTAATGTGCAAACAAGTGCGTCCTCCTGGTGAATTAGCGCCCAGCTCTGATTGGTGTTAGGGAATCATTTGCTTAGGTATTCAACCTTCGACCAGTTCATCGTTTTCTCTCTCACTGTCTCTTTTCCCACGGCATAGGTCTACGGCCTGGGGTTCTGCTTCTATCTCTCTTAAGGAGGGGCAGCTTGGGCGCATTGTGGTTACCAGTCTATGACCGAGCACAAGCTGACATGAGGTAGTTTACTGTTCAGGGACGGAGGTTCCCTGACGCACATTCTTTTCTACGACGAGAGCTCTAGTTAGATTTCAGGGTCCATAATTGTTTAGTCTCACTGATAAAGAATGTTGATTATTACACTCCGAACTAGTTCAAACCTGGAGCTGCAGAAGAGTTCTTCAGAGTTGGTTTGGCAACCGCTGTGTCAACTCGTGACACACCACCTGTCTTGTGAATTCTCCGCCGAAGCTCCAAATAAACGGTCAGTGTTTGCCATCAAAGCTCCGGCTCTCCTCGTGTCTCTCTGAGTCCTGACTCCATCAGAGCTCCAGCTCTCCTCGTGTCTCTCTGAGTCCTGACTCCATCAGAGCTCCAGCTCTCCTCGTGTCTCTCTGTGTCCTGACTCCATCAGGCTCCAGCTCTCCTCGTGTCTCTCTGAGTCCTGACTCCATCATAGCTCCAGCTCTCCTCGTGTCTCTCTGAGTCCTGACTCCATCAGAGCTCCAGCTCTCCTCGTGTCTCTCTGAGTCCTGACTCCATCAAAGCTCCAGCTCTCCTCGTGTCTCTCTGAGTCCTGACTCCATCAAGCTCCAGCTCTCCTCGTGTCTCTCTGAGTCCCTGACTCCATCAAAGCTCCAGCTCTCCTCGTGTCTCTCTGAGTCCTGACTCCATCAAAGCTCCAGCTCTCCTCGTGTCTCTCTGAGTCCTGACTCCATCAAAGCTCCAGCTCTCCTCGTGTCTCTCTGAGTCCTGACTCCATCAAAGCTCCAGCTCTCCTCGTGTCTCTCTGAGTCCTGACTCCATCAAAGCTCCAGCTCTCCTCGTGTCTCTTTGAGTCCTGACTCCATCAAAGCTCCAGCTCTCCTCGTGTCTCTTTGAGTCCTGACTCCATCAAAGCTCCAGCTCTCCTCGTGTCTCTTTGAGTCCTGACTCCATCAGAGCTCCAGCTCTCCTCGTGTCTCTCTGAGTCCCTGACTCCATCAAGCTCCAGCTCTCCTCGTGTCTCTCTGAGTCCTGACTCCATCAGAGCTCCAGCTCTCCTCGTGTCTCTCTGAGTCCTGACTCCATCAAAGCTCCAGCTCTCCTCGTGTCTCTCTGAGTCCTGACTCCATCAGAGCTCCAGCTCTCCTCGTGTCTCTTTGAGTCCTGACTCCATCAGATCTCCAGCTCTCCCTCGTGTCTCTCTGAGTCCTGACTCCATCAGAGCTCCAGCTCTCTCGTGTCTCTTTGAGTCCTGACTCCATCAAAGCTCCAGCTCTCCTCGTGTCTCTTTGAGTCCTGACTCCATCAGAGCTCCAGCTCTCCTCGTGTCTTCTGAGGTCCTGACTCCATCAGAGCTCCAGCTCCTCCTCGTGTCTCTCTGAGTCCTGACTCCATCAAGCTCCAGCTCTCCTCGTGTCTCTCTGAGTCCTGACTCCATCAGAGCTCCAGCTCTCCTCGTGTCTCTCTGAGTCCTGACTCCATCAGAGCTCCAGCTCTCCTCGTGTCTCTGAGTCCTGACTCCATCAGAGCTCCAGCTCTCCTCGTGTCTCTTTGAGTCCTGACTCCATCAGAGCTCCAGCTCTCCTCGTGTCTCTCTGAGTCCTGACTCCATCAGAGCTCCAGCTCTCCTCGTGTCTCTTTGAGTCCTGACTCCTCAAAGCTCCCTCTCCTCGTGTCTCTTGAGTCCTGACTCCATCAGAGCTCCAGCTCTCCTCGTGTCTCTCTGAGTCCTGACTCCATCAGAGCTCCAGCTCTCCTCGTGTCTCTCTGAGTCCTGACTCCATCAAAGCTCCAGCTCTCCTCGTGTCTCTCTGAGTCCTGACTCCATCAGAGCTCCAGCTCTCCTCGTGTCTCTCTGAGTCCTGACTCCATCAAAGCTCCAGCTCTCCTCGTGTCTCTCTGAGTCCTGACTCCATCAAGCTCCAGCTCTCCTCGTGTCTCTCTGAGTCCGGACTCCATCAGAGCTCCAGCTCTCCTCGTGTCTCTCTGAGTCCTGACTCCATCAAAGCTCCAGCTCTCCTCCTCGTGTCTCTCTGAGTCCTGACTCCATCAACTCCAGCTCTCCCTCGTGCTCTCTGAGTCCTGACTCCATCAAAGCTCCAGCTCTCCTCGTGTCTCTCGAGTCCTGACTCCATCAGAGCTCTGCTCTCCTCGTGTCTCTCTGAGTCCTGACTCCATCAGAGCTCCAGCTCTCCTCGTGTCTCTCTGAGTCCTGACTCCATCAAAGCTCCAGCTCTCCTCGTGTCTCTCTGAGTCCTGTTTCTAATTGCTTCAGAAGTTTCCCCCACAATTAGCATTCAGCCTTTTTAAGAGGTACAACAAAGCATTAACAAAAGAAAAAGCTCCTGCAGGTTGTAACTGTGGTTTCTGACAGAGGGCGACTTCTTATTCCCTTCTCCTGAAAACACTTTTAAAATCTAAAGTCTGATGTGATGCTAATGAAGGATGCTACAGGAGCATGTGTTGATACAAGCCTCTCATGATTCATTAACCGAACATGTTTCAATAGCGATATTTATTTTTACGTTGGTTTTTTATATTTGAATCGTTTAACCTTTTTAGAATTATGGCATTTTCATTACTATTATATCTTTATCTGTATTCCTGTTGTACCTTAATGTTCCCTTTGTTTACAGGGTTTCATATTGTTGCAATGGACTCAGTCGTCTGGTGTCTTATCTGTCGGAGAGAAATCCTTTTTATTGTATTCTCACACCTTTTCCCTCCTCGTGTCTCCTAACCTGTCACGTGTCACATGTCACATGTGACATGTGACGTGTGACATGTCACGTGTCACATGTCACATGTCACATGTCACATGTCGCTGCGTGTTTCTGTAATCTTCTGATCTGAGGGGATTTCTCGTTGTTTTCTTTTTAACTTAAAGCACGTTGAGCTGCATGTGCTGTATCAATAAGCTTTATTATTATTATAATAACACGTCTCTGCACACCGGCCCTACTTCTTCCCGGCGTATTGATATGCAAGAAGATTAAGATGATTTTACAGCAGCTCCTCCTCCTCCTCCCCCTCCCCCCTCCTCTTCTTCCTCCTCCTCTCCTCCTCCTCCCCCTCCTCCTCCTCCTCCTCCTCCTCCTCCTCCTCCTCCTCCCCTCCTCCTCCTCTTCTTCCTCCTCCTCCTCCTCCTCCCCTCCTCCTCCCCCTCCTCTTCTTCCCTCCTCCTCCTCCTCCTCCTCCTCCTCCTCCTCCTCCTCCCTCCTCCTCTTCTCTTCCCTCCTCCTCTCCTCCTCCCCCTCCTCCTCCCCCTCCTCTTCTTCCCTCCTCCTCCTCCTCCTCTCCTCCTCCTCCTCTCCTCCCCCTCCTCTTCTTCCCTCCTCCTCCTCCTCCTCCTCCTCCTCCTCTCTCCTCCTCCCCCTCCTCTTCTTCCTCCTCCTCCTCCTCCTCCTCCTCCTCTCCTCCTCCTCCTCCTCCTCCCCTCCTCTTCTTCCCTCCTCCTCCTCCTCCTCCTCCTCCCTCCTCCCCCTCCCTTCTTCCCTCCTCCTCCTCCTCCTCCTCCTCCTCCTCCTCCTCCCTCCTCCTCCTCTTCTTCCCTCCTCCTCCTCCTCCTCCTCCCCCTCCTCCTCCCCCTCCCTCTTCCTCCTCCTCCTCCTCCTCCTCCTCCTCCTCCTCCTCCTCCTCCTCCTCCTCCTCCTCCTCCTCCTCTTCTTCCCTCCTCCTCCTCCTCCCCCTCCTCCTCCTCCTCCTCCTCCTCCTCCTCCTCTTCTTCCCTCCTCCTCCTCCTCCTCCTCCCCCTCCTCCTCCCCCTCCTCTTCTTCCCTCCTCCTCCTCCTCCTCCTCCTCCTCCTCCTCCTCCTCCTCTCCTCCTCCTCTTCTTCCCTCCTCCTCCTCCTCCTCCTCCCCTCCTCCTCCTCTTCCCTCCTCCTCCTCCTCCTCCTCCTCCTCCTCCTCCTCCTCCTCCTCCTCCTCCTCTCTCCCTCCTCCTCCTCCTCCTCCCCCTCCTCTTCTCCTCCTCCTCCTCCTCTCTTCTTCCCTCCTTATCCTCGGGTTGTTATCAAATCAAACTTTATGATATGGCGCTTTTTACTCAACTCAAAGTGCGTCACAAACCAAACACATGAATACAATTCTTCAGTTAAAAGCCGAAATTAAAAAGGTAGGTCTGAATTTGCTCTTAAAGGTATGACCGCCCCCCCCCCCCCCCCCTCCAGTATTTGTATGCTAAGTAGGAATCTAACCTTTTTAAAACAATAGAGTGGTGCAGTGACGAGTCCTAAAACCCGGAAGTGAGTCAGCATTTCATCACTTCCTGTTCCCTCGTCTCAGAGCCAATGGGATCTCTCCAGAGGATTTAGGAAAATAGCTGGAAATAAGATCTGTGGAAAACAAACCTGTTTGATAACGCACGTTTTGTTCAGCCGGATAATCTCGAGACGTCTACCCTACTTTATAATGTTCTAATCATAACTCTAATGTCCAGAAGCTAAATGCTAACGTGATGCTATAAAGGAACTGCAGGCGAGTCCAGCAGCACGACTTCAACGTCACGCCAACTTCAGATCCATATTCAAACATACAGATTCTAAATGGAACGAGTTGAAGCGTTTGTTTGAACAGTTTGCAGGAGGCAGGTACTTGCTTTCAAGCAGAACAGGGCAAACTAACTTAGAGGAGTGTTCACGTGTTCGGCGTAATGACGACAACGTCCTCCACGACTTCTGTAGTCCTATTCAGCCACTTGGTAACAACCATCGTTTTTCAGACATGTCAACTCTTCAGAATCCCAGAGGGGTCACTGCTGATGGAACACAAGTGATCCGTCTCTTTGTCTCAACCACAGACCTTAGTTCAGATAGTTTCCATAATCCTATGGAGAGATCCCATTGGCTCTGAGACGAGGGAACAGGAAGTGGTGAAAGGCTGACTCACTTCCTGGTTTTAGGACTCGTCACTGCACCACTCTATAGTATGCTAAGTAGGAATCTAACCTTTTTAAAACAATAGGGACCCGATCTTCTCTGCTGATGTGCACACTGGTGTTTCTCCGTCTAAAAGGCGTCTCTCTGAGCTGTTTCTGGGCTGTTTGAGTACCAGCGGCGTCATGTTTCTGCCCTTTATTTCCCAACAGCAGCCTTCGATAGGACACATGCTTCATCTGAGTATTTAATCTGCTGCCCCGCAGCTCCGATCCCACTGATATCTGCAGCCGACACCGCGTCAACACGCCTTAACACACTTTGGAGTTTCATTTCACAGCGATTATCACAGAGCTTTAAACAACACCGAGAAACAAACACAGACACACACACACACACACACACACACAAACACACACACACACACACACACACACACAGTTTGTTTTCACAGTTACAAGACCAACGCTTGTCCCAATTTGCTTCCTTTTGTAATGTGTACGGTATATTTGCAGTTTTAAGTGCATACGTTCGTCCCAATGAGAAGTAAAATGCACTTTGAGATATGGATGGAGCCTCTGTTTGTCAGCTTATAGTTTTTAAATGTCCTTATGCTAATTCTTATCTTATATGTTTTGTTCGTATAGTTTCTTAATATTTAGAATCAGAATACCTTTATTCGTCCCACAGAGGGGGAATTTACAACAATTAGGGTGAATAGCAGTGTTTAAACTATGACTAACTGTACACGTGTTCACGAGTAGTTTCAATGCTTAAGGGGATCCAATATTTACAATCTGGTGTCTCAGGAAAGTTCTCAGTCCCACCTCTCCTCTAGTATATCCACATGTAGGTCAGACACTTCCTGACTAAACTGCAGGAGTTAAACCAGTGCTAATCATACCAATTCCGTTTCTAAATGTAATAGATCTGGAAGTTGGAAGTTTGAAAGTGAGGTTTTTTCAAAGCTTAAGAAGATCCAGTCATCATGATCTTGGTGTCTCTGGAAAGGTCTCAGTCCCACCTTTCCACTGGTATATCGTAGGTGAGACGAGGTGTAGCTAAACTGCAGGAAAGCTTTGGAAAAAAGTCAAAAAAGCGTAATTTACACACATTTCCAGGTGTTTCTTTTGCCCACAAAGTCCAATCTCCTCCATTCAGGTTTCCTTTGATGCTTCTCTGTGAGACCAGAACAATGTACTTAAGTACAGGACGGAAGTATCTGTTCTCCACTACTTCCCACCTCAGCCAATCAGAATACAGTATTGAACCAGGCTGTTACAGTTAGTGAGAAACCAACGAGCCTCAGCAGCAGAACCGACAGCAGGTGAAGAGTGTGTACCTGAGTGTACCTGTGTGAGTACCTGTGTGTACTGAGTGTGTGCCTGAGTGTGTGCCTGAGTGAGTACCTGTGTGTACTGAGTGTGTACCTGAGTGTGTACCTGAGTGTGTACCTGAGTGTGTACCTGTGTGTACCTGAGTGTGTGCCTGAGTGTGTGCCTGAGTGAGTACCTGTGTGTACTGAGTGTGTACCTGAGTGTGTACCTGAGTGTGTGCCTGAGTGTGTACCTGTGTGTACTGAGTGTGTACCTGTGTGCCTAGTGTGTACTGAGTGTGTGCCTGAGTGTGTACCTGAGTGTGTACCTGAGTGTGTGCTGAGTGTGTACTGAGTGTGTACCTGAGTGTGTACCTGAGTGTGTGCCTGAGTGTGTACCTTGTGACTGAGTGTGTACCTGTGTGCCTTAGTGTGTACTGAGTGTGTACCTGAGTGTGTACCTGAGTGTGTACTGAGTGTGTACTGAGTGTGTACTGAGTGTGTACTGAGTGTGTACTGAGTGTGTACCTGAGTGTGTACCTGAGTGAGTACCTGAGTGTGTACCTGTGTGAGTACCTGAGTGTGTACCTGAGTGTGTACTGAGTGTGTACCTGAGTGTGTACCAGAGTGTGTACCTGTGTGTACCTGAGTGTGTACTGAGTGTGTACCTGAGTGTGTACCTGAGTGTGTACCTGAGTGTGTACTGAGTGTGTACCTGAGTGTGTACCTGAGTGTGTACCTGAGTGTGTACTGAGTGTGTACCTGAGTGTGTACCAGAGTGTGTACCTGAGTGTGTACCTGAGTGTGTACCTGAGTGTGTACCTGTGTGTACCTGAGTGTGTACCTGAGTGTGTACTGAGTGTGTACCTGAGTGTGTACCTGAGTGTGTACCTGAGTGTGTACTGAGTGTGTACCTGAGTGTGTACCAGAGTGTGTACCTGAGTGTGTACTGAGTGTGTACCTGACTGTGTACCTGAGTCTGTACCTGAGAGTGTACCTGAGTCTGTACCTAGAGTGTGTACTGAGTGTGTACCTGAGTGTGTACCTGAGTCTGTACCTGAGAGTGTGTACCTGAGTGTGCACCTGAGTGTGTACCTGAGTGTGCACCTGAGTGTGTACCTGAGGTGTGTACCTGAATACTGCGACAGTGACACCTGACAACAGGAAGTAGGTCGCTCTAAAAGTAGTCCATCCCCCCCCCCCCCCCACTGTTCAGTATATTATGTATTTATTTCAACAAGGACCATGCATACAAATACATGAATCTCAGAAAAGAGGAGATGAATTATGCCAGATTAGAGCTAATAGCTAATATATCAAAGAGAAGTACATTTCATATCAGTACTGCATTCATCAGAGGTGGAGAAGTACTCAGATCGTGTACTTGAGTAAAAGTAGAAGTACTCAGATCTTGTACTTGAGTAAAAGTAGAAGTACTCAGATCTTGTACTTAGTAAAAGTAGAAGTACTCAGATCGTGTACTTGAGTAAAAGTAGAAGTACCAGAGTGTAGGAATACTCTGTTACAGTAAAAGTCCTGCATTCAAAATGTTACTCAAGTAAAAGTAGAAAAGGTATTCTCATCAGAATATAGTTAAAGTAGCGACAGTAAAAGTGCAGATTGGTCCTTTAGACATTCATGTAATATTTTGATATACTTGTACTTTACCTTAGTACTTTCATTGTATACTTTATACTTCTTCTCCACTACAGTTAGAGGATAATATTGTACCTTTTACTGAATGTCAATGCCAATACTTTTGTACTTGTACCTAAATAAGATTGAATGCAGGACGTTCAGTGAGTAGTTTTAAGTTGTATTACTGAGTATTTCTGCAGACGGAAACATGAAGAGAAGCTGCTCGGGGTTTCTTCTGCTGTATAATATAAATGTATAATGATGAAAGTGGAGTTCTGAGGAGTCCACAGAGAGCAATTAGAGAGAGAGGCTGAAAGAGAGAGAAGTATTCCTCTGTGAGGGGAAGTTTTCTGCTCCATCATGGATGTAATGCATACTTATATCTGTGTTTTATACTTAAACGCTGTCAGTATTACTCAGAGGGCGTTATGTCCTTTTATATATAAGTCATTTTGTTAACACTTTATATTAAGGTACACAAATTCACCATCAACTAGTTGTTCATTAACATGCATATTAGCAGTATATTGGCTCTTTATTAGTCATTATAAAACACGTTTTAATGCCTTATTCTACATATTCTTAAAGTAATAAGCCATTAATTGAGAGTTTTTCCTCAATAACCCTCTAATTGGTGCTTATTTGTTGTAAGTAAGGATTGTTGTGAGTTTTGGTCTTATAGGGGACCTATCATGCAAAATGCACTTTTTGATGTCTTCATAACATGTGTCCCCGCTGTGTCCCCGGTGTGTCCCCGGTGTGTCGGGGAACTCACGCAGCGTCAGAAAATAAAACTCTCTCTATTTTCCTCCGTACCCAAACCTCTAAAAACGGGGGAACAACGATCCAGATTTGCGTCCGATATGACGTCATATCGGCGGCGGACCGACAGCACTATCAGAAACGTTGCTATCAGAAACAATGCCCGACTGTTTTGGACGTAATATGGTCGGTGTTTACATTAGCATCGCTAACACTCAGAGCTAACCTGTACTGGAGAGCATGTGTGTGAAGAGCAGGAAATAAAAGGAACTCACCTTGTGGTATAACCGGCAAGAGAGAAAGCCTTTGAGCTCCATACTGTTTCAGAGAGAATCCTTGATCTGATAATCCTTGCGTTTCATCACCGCAGCATTTTAGACAGTCTCTGCCAGGTCCCGCATGAGCCGGCATAAGCTCCGCCCCCTCTTATTTTTTTTTCATTTTTCTTTAGCCTTTATTTATACAGGTGAACGTCTCATTGAGACACAGGGTCTCATTCTGAAGAGAGACCTGTTTGTACCCAGAATCAGCACTTTAGAAACAGGAAGTGAAATAGAGGGATATGAGGCGTGGCTAGAATGATCTGTTTGGTATTTGGACCAAAACTCTTCATAGACATGGTTTTTATATTTTTTTATATATCTGAGACCTATGCTATTGCCTAAAAATAGCTTGATAGGTGACCTTGAATATGCTCAATATGGGCCTAATAAGGCATTCTCTCAGAATAACACCTAACAAATATGATCTATTCTTATGCAACACACATGAAACTAAAGTGTTAATTGTGTCTAAATAACTCAAAATGCGTTATTTCTAACTCAGAATATGTTCTCTATTTTAAAGTGAAGTCTTGTCCTTAACCAATAAGCTAGTAGTTTGACTCTAATATGTTAATGAACAACTAGTTGATGGTGATTAAGTGTACCTTAATATAAAGTGTTACCGTCATTTTTCACATTGTTCTTTGTGTTTCATATTACAATTTTAACTTTATGTAAAAATTGTACTCAGATATTTATGCTCAACTAAATATCTGCAACCAAACCGTGTCTTCTGGATTTAGTGTTCAGTATAAAATGTCAATTTAATGTCAATTTAATGTCAATTTAATGTCGTACAACAGAGAAAAGCAGAGGCTCAAACTGCACTTCTGCCTCTTTTGCATGAAAATGTACTTTTTATCTAAAATGTTGCAGGAAATGTTGTTTTGTAGAATCTTTTTCATGCTAAAATGTCAACAAATGTTACGACTGGGGCACACACAAAATGATAGGACCCAAATGCACGACTCCAGACAAAAGATGATTCAAAAAAGGAATTTACTTAAGGTGATAAGCAAGGAACACAAACACTAACTTAAATTCACTGTAGCTCAGAAAACAACTGGCTGACAAGTATCATAAGGGTCGAAACGATCTGGCACTTGGCACAGAGAGAAAACACAGAATAAATACACACACAAGGGGCTCTACAGGTGCGAACAATAAGGGCGGGGCAGGTCATCAGGTCAGTGAACACACATGGGTAGGAGTCAAACTACCTGAAATGAGAGAGGAGATTACCAAAGTGAAACAGGAAATGACAGACAACAAAAGGGTTAGCAGACGCGGACTTGACGATATTAATAATTTAACAGAGAAATAATACTAAGAAATCTGACGAGACACAACAACATGCTGCTTTATCCTGTTAAACAGTGCACTGCTGCTTTTCTCTGTTTATATTGTAAAGTTAATTTGCTATTTAATAATATTTCCTTATTGCTATATATTCGCTTATTTTGTACAACTTATTTCCTCTTACTGTGTTTCTTTTCCATTCAAAACACCAAAGCTAACCTACTTGGAAAGTTAAAAAATAGGTTGTAAAAAATAAATAAAGAACTATTATGGACAAAATAATATAACAAATTGAAAGGACTATAAATAAAAATGAAATGTTTAAAAATAAAAGTACATTTTGAACTGAATATATGGCATCTTTACCAGCCGCTTGGATCCTCTGATCTTGTTCTTTCGGTCATGAGTAAACAAGAATATGTTAAATTACTGCAAAATATAACGTGGTAGAGCTGAAATTATAAAACGGATGAGTCAAATCAAGCAATCTGATTGGTTCGTAGCCACAGCTGTTACATTACGTCCGTTAGGAAACTAACTAACTATTTTCCCAGTTGGTCCACCTGCTCTTCACGTAGCTCTGCATGTCGTGGTTTAGGTGCTTCTGGAGATAGGCACTGCTCGATCCACTCCTCCACAGTGAGGCCACCCCGGAGGCCCAAGGTAACCTTACATGTTTCCATCTTAGCTTTGTAGTTAGTTAGTTTCGTGACGGACGTAATGTAACAGCTGTAACGGTTGCAGCTGTTTCTCAGACGCGGAGGGATACTGACTTAAGTAAAGTAACTACAATTCTACCCGTGATATACGCTCATTATATCACGGCTAAGAACCAATCAGATTGCTTGATTTGACTTATCCGTTTTATAAATGTCTTTATATTCTTGGAGAAGTTGTAAAATACTTAAAGTTTCGTTGGAATATTTAAAAATTAAATAAAATGTTAAACTAAATATATGGCATCCTTACCAGGTAGCATCAAACTAAATATATATAAAGGAAGAAGTACAATATGTTAAATATCTGCTAAATGTAAGGTGGTAGAGCTGTGCAGCTGAACATATACTGAGGAATACGCAAGGTTTACAATCAAGTATACTAAACAATAATATATATATCTTTATATCCTTGGATTTCCTCCTGATGAAGACGTCGTAAAATACTTTGAGTTTCGTCGGAGCTTTGCATCATGATCCCGCCGGGGGGGGGGGGGGGGATTCATGGAGGAGGTTTGGAGGGTTGGAGGTTTGGAGGGTTGGAGGGTTGGAGGGTTGGAGCGCCATATGTTGGGTTTAAAGGGATTTATGGTAAATACAGTGAAACACACACTGAGCCTGAGAGGCTGGCAGAGGTTCAAATACAAAGACTGGTGTGTGTGTGTGTGTGTGTGTGTGTGTGTGTGTGTGTGTGTGTGTGTGTGTGTGTGTGTGTGTGTGTGTGTGTGTGTGTGTGTGTGTGTGTGTGTGTGTGTGTGTGTGTGTGTGTGTGTGTGTGTGTGTGTGTGTGTGTGTGTGCGTGTGTGCGTAATTTCCCTCAACAGTGAGACATGATGTTGTTTTTACTGCAGTACAGCGGGTAAATTGAAACTATGAATCTGATATATGATGTACTATTACTTTAAATGCAGTGTTTTGTACTCGTACTGCAGTATTTGTACACTGTTGGACTTGCATTAATGCACGCACATGAAGCCATCACCACTAAATGATTCTTATTCCTCTAATTAACAGTGTTTGCTCACTTGATTTCCCAGGGTGCCTCTCTGCAGATGGTCAGCATAAACAGTGTGTGTGTGTGTGTGTGTGTGTGTGTGTGTGTGTGTGTGTGTGTGTGTGTGTGTGTGTGTGTGTGTGTGTGTGTGGTGTGTGTGTGTGTGTGTGTGTGTGTGTGTGTGTGTGTGTGTGTGTGTGTGTGTGTGTGTGTGTGTGTGTGTGTGTCTGTGTGTGTTGAGCTGACACACTGTTTATGCTGACCATCTGCAGAGAGGCACCACACACACACACACACACACACACACACACACACACACACACACACACTGTACAGAATAAATCGTTGCATGGTGAAGATATTTTGCAGCAGAGGAAGAGTTTTCTCACAGTTATTTAAAATGTTAAAGAAGCACGATGTACATAAAGTATCAGAAGTCTAAGTATTTTTGGTTCCCAACCTAAGGGTCCAGCCCCAATTAAGGGTCACCAGGTCAATCTGAGGGGTCACATGATTAATGGAAAGAGGAATAAAGAACAAGTTCCATTTTTTACTGGATTCTTTGTGAAATGTTGGAAAATGAAATATAAATATATATTAAGATTCAATCATTTAAAATTAAATATTATATGATTTTATTTTAATATAAATATATTTTATCAACAATAACATAAATAAAACATCATATTAATCTGGCATTTTTAATATGAATAAATGTTGTAATATAGTTATTTTATTACAAAAAATTAAACATTACAATGTAGAATGTATTAAGAATAACATATCATATTAATACATCATTTTTACAAACAGTATATTTTAAGGCCGATGATCAGCTTTGTACTCTCGCAAGGATCCTGGAGGGGGCCTGGGAGTACGCTTATCCGGTCTACATGTGTTTTGTAGACTTGGAGAAGGCGTATGACCGAGTTCCCAGGGAGTTACTGTGGGAGGTGCTGCAGGAGTATGGGGTGAGGGGGTCTCTACTCAGGGCCATCCAATCTCTGTACTCCCAAAGCGAGAGCTGTGTCCGGGTCCTCGGCAGTAAGTCGGACCCATTTCCGGTGAGGGTTGGCCTCCGCCAGGGCTGCGCTTTGTCACCAATCCTGTTTGTAATATACATGGATAGGATTTCGAGGCGTAGTCGTGGGGGGGGGGGTCTGCAGTTCGGTGGACTAAGGATTGCACCACTGCTTTTTGCAGATGATGTGGTTCTAATGGCTTCATCGGTCTGCGACCTTCAGCACTCACTGGATCGGTTCGCAACCGAGTGTGAAGCGGCTGGGATGAGGATCAGCACCTCCAAATCTGAGGCCATGGTTCTCAGCAGGAAACCGATGGACTGTCCACTCCAAGTAGGGAATGAGTCCTTACCCCAAGTGAAGGAGTTCAAGTATCTCGGGGTCTTGTTCTCGAGTGAGGGAACAATGGAGCGTGAGATGGGCCGGAGAATCGGAGCAGCGGGAGCGGTACTGCAGTCGCTTTACCGCACCGTTGTGACGAAAAGAGAGCTGAGCCAGAAGGCAAAGCTCTCTGTCTACCGGGCCATTTTCGTTCCTACCCTCACCTATGGTCATGAAGGATGGGTCATGACCGAAAGAACGAGATCGCGGATACAAGCGGCAGAGATGGGTTTTCTCTGCAGGGTGGCTGGCGTCTCCCTTAGGGATAAGGTGAGAAGTTCAGTCATCCGGGAGGGACTCGGAGTTGAACCGCTCCTCCTTCGCGTCGAAAGGAGCCAGTTGAGGTGGTTCGGGCACCTAGTAAGGATGCCACCTGGGCGCCTCCCTAGGGAGGTGTTCCAGGCACGTCCAGCTGGGAAGAGACCAAGGGGTAGACCTAGGACCAGGTGGAGGGATTATATCTCTTCTCTGGCCTGGGAGCGCCTTGGGATCCCCCAGTCAGAGCTGGTTGATGAGGCCAGGGAAAGGAACGTTTGGGGCTCTCTGCTGGAACTGCTACCTCCGCCACCCGACACGGATAAGCAGGAGAAGATGGATGGATGTATATTATATATATATCTGTTTTAAACTTTTTTTAAATGTCTTTCTTTCAGTTGCATTTGTTAAAAGCATTTATTGTGTATTTAATGTGTATCAGTAGTCATCTCTAAAGAAGAGGAACACAGGTTATTTATATGCATTTAAACAGGTGTGTTGAAGCACACTTAATTACAGGTTTCAGCGTGATAACCCAACATTACATACACCGTGCCCGGCTTTATTTTAACCGTGGTGAAATGACACAGGATGCATAAACCTGTGATTACGTAGCCTACGGGTCTACTTTTAGTCTGAAATCACACACTGACACACACTGACACACACACTGACACACACCTCTGCAGGTAACACACGAGAAGAGGTGGCAAAGTACCCACATCCTTTACTCAGAAGTACAGATATCGTGTTTAAAAACTAAACTTCTTTACTCAAGTAAAAGTAAAGAGGCTTTGAAATTAAAGGTCCCATGTCGTGGCCATTTCTCCTGATCATAATTCCATTGTTGAGTTCTACTAACATAGATTTACATTGTTCAATGTTCCAAACTCACATTGGTTTCTCATACAGCATCTCTGTATAGTATGTGTATTCACTCTCTGTCCTACACGGCTTGTTGGAGCTCCTGCCCCCCCCCCCCCCTCCCTGTGAGCCCAGTGGCCGTCTGCGAGACAGCGAAACCCAGCACGAAACCAGCCCGAAACCAGCCCGAGCACACACACACACCCGCAGCCTGGCTGGGAGTTTGTGTGTGTGCTCACACACAGACTCACAGCCTCGCCGCGTCCCGCGTCTCAGGCTGAGAAATCGGCGGAGCTGCAGCTGAGAAAAGATTGAGTGTGTGTGTGTGTGTGTGTGTGTGTGTGTGTGTGTGTGTGTGTGTGTGTACGTCACTATACCCAAGAAGAAAACAATGGAAAAAGAGAAATCTCCAACGAGGCGTTCTGGGGCAGCATAGACAGGTATTTTCTGTGTTAGAGTTTTACTCGCTACAGGGTGTACTTTGAGGGTTTGTGACTCTGCAGACCGTTTACATGCAGAAGCTTCATAACACAAGGGACGGGTAATAACCGGAAAAGCATGACATGGGACCTTTAAGTAAAAAGTACCCATAACTAGCAGCTGTTTTAAAGAGTACCTGACCTCCCTTTATATTAATAGAACAATAATGTCATTGTTAGC
>JAAKFY010000012.1:2984402-3026902 GCA_011823955.1 Dissostichus mawsoni
CACAGATAATACAGATAATACAGATAATACAGATAATACAGATAATACAGATAACACAGATAACACAGATAATACAGATAACACAGATAACACAGATAATACAGATAACACAGATAATACAGATAATACAGATAATACATATGAAAAGTATAATTTGCTCAGAGTCCAGAGACAGTTTGTGGTTCGGTCCAGACTCCAGATCCGGACCAGAGTCCGGACTTTGAGGATGCCTGTACTATACAATGAAATTCTTCATGTTTTATGACATTCTATAATATAACTTGTGTTATGTTTTCGACATAGCATACTTTACCTTTTCTAAGACCTTTCACCACTTTTTTGATCTCTTTTGTGTTCAACACCAAGGAGCTGTTTTCTCTACATCAGGGGGGTCAAACTCAAATTCATCGCGGGCCACATTAGCATTATGGTTGCACTCAAAGGGCCGGCTGTAACTATATAATATACATATATAAATATATAATATATATATATAAAATAATTTATATTACATTATGCCTCTGAATTGGATTATTATGGGATAGGATAATAACTTAGTAATTAACTACGTCTGAAAGCAGAAGTCTAGGTCTCTTCAGTGCGCATGTCACAAAACGAGATGCATTGTGGGACATGTAGTTCATGGGCAACCTGCTTCTGTAAAGCGGCATGTAACCGTATAATAAACGTATTATATTCTTTCAGAGCTGTTGCGGGGCACATGAAATGAAGCCTTGAGTTTGACACCCTGCTCTAGATGAATATGGAGATGTGCAGGTTTGAATGAAGTTCAGCACGAGTTCCCTCAGGAGGACTGGTTCGACATTCATTCTCTCATGGCATTTTCTTTTAACCAATTACATGTCATCACGATCTCCAGCAGCCAATCATGGTGCTGCAGTCAAGCTTTAAATATCCTCTCTCCTGCAGTCAGCTGTGATTTCAGGTGTTCATGCTGCAGCTAATCCAAAACCACCTCATCTTCATCCCATCTCTTCATCAAATCAAGATCTTCATCATCTCCTCATCAAATCCAGATCTTCATCATCCTCTTCTTCCATCTCTTCATCAAATCAAGATCTTCATCATCCTCCTCATCAAATCCAGATCTTCATCATCCTCTTCATCCCATCTCCTTATCAAATCCAGATCTTCATCATCACCACCAGTGTCTAGACTGGGCGTTAATGTGAAGCAATTCTTATTAATAATGTCATTATGAGGATGATTTTTGACGTAAATTTGTTTTAACATTCTCTGAACTGATAAATATAGAATATATTAACTAACTATCATTGAATCATTAAATTAACTGAGCAGATCGTAAGCATATTTCTAATTGTGACATATATGTCACTCTAGACTTTCTGAGAAATGTTAAAGGTCCCCTATCATCTGTTTCTCATCACTATATCACAGGTCTCAGATATATCCAGAGCCTGTCTCTGATTGGCTGAAACACCAAACAGATCATTGCAGCATCCCATAATCCCCTCTGTTCAGCCCTGTTTCCAAAGTGCTGATTCTCTGTCTGTTACTTTAGATGAAAATAAGGAGCCCCTCCCACGCCCCTCTGAGAGACATTTGGTTACAAGAACTCAATGGTGCTCTAGGAGGAGATTCAGGTGATAAGGTGGGGGGGGGGTTACCTTGGTTGCTGATTGGCTAATGGTTACACAAGACAAAACATCGTTATGACATCATCAAGTGTCCAAAATCTGATCAGCTCATTTTCAGACAGGTTTTTATAGAAATGGATCAGGAGAAAAAGAGAGAGAATCTTTGTTCCTGAAACTTCAGAGTCTCTTTACACAGAGGGGACACATGTTGATGTAGAAGAGAATTGAGAAGAGGGACACATGTTGATGTAGAAGAGACATGGAGAAGAGGGGACACATGTTGATGTAGAAGAGACATGAAGAAGAGGGGACACAGTTGATGTAGAAGAGACATGAAGAAGAGGGGACACATGTTGATGTAGAAGAGACATGAAGAAGAGGGACACATGTTGATGTAGAAGAGACATGAAGAAGAGGGGACACATGTTGATGTAGAAGAGACATGAAGAAGAGGGGACACATGTTGATGCAGAAGAGACATGAAGAAGAGGGGACACATGTTGATGTAGAAGAGACATGGAGAAGAGGGGACACATGTTGATGTAGAAGAGACATGAAGAAGAGGGGACACATGTTGATGTAGAAGAGACATGAAGAAGAGGGGACCACATGTTGATGTAGAAGAGACATGAGAGAAGAGGGGACACATGTTGATGTAGAAGAGACATGGAGAAGAGGGGACACATGTTGATGTAGAAGAGACATGAAGAAGAGGGGACACATGTTGATGTAGAAGAGACATGGAGAAGAGGGGACACATGTGATGTAGAAGAGACATGAAGAAGTGGATTTTGCATAATAGGTGAACTAATGTCCTGATGTGACTATATTAACATTTGATTTTATTATTTGTTAATCATATGACACATGTTCTTTAACACAATGAAGTCCTGATTGAATGAGCTTGTAAATCCCCTGCTGCTCCGCTCCTGTTAGCGAGCTATGATGCTAACACAGAAAAAGCCAGCAGTTGTTACAGATGTTACTTTTATTAGATCTCCAGACACATATTTCTGTTACACTGTCGTAGCGCTGTTAAAGTTACAAATATATCAGCAAATGTACATCCTCTCTTTCACCTTATCCTCCACTCGTTTCTCTTTCCTCCACATCGACTTAGAGTGTAAAGCCCGCTAGTCGCACACAGATAGATTAAGTGGATCTTGGGATTTAAAGTTTGTCTGAAGGTGGCGCTAGAGCAGTGGTTACCGAATATTTTGTTAAATAATCACATAATTGCTTTTCAATTATTGCTTTCAGAATGACTCTGAAATGGATCTGTTTTAGAATCCGCAAATGTACTTGTGGTCCTCAGGGATTCGTGTTGGGCCACTTTTATTTTTTCTTTTTCAAGAATTACTGCTAATTTGTCTTTTTAACTTGTTTCTTTTATATAACGAGTTATTGTTATGAATACTCTGAGCTAGATTGCATTTATAATTGTTTAAATTGAACAGACCTCCTTTAAAAATTGATAAATCTCATTTCAAAATTAGGACAACATGTTGGTTTTCAGACCACACAGGAATAGCATGTTTTATGGACACACTTATGCACTAAACAAAGCAAAAGCATTAACAGAAGTACAACATTTAAGACACAGCAAAAGTGTTGGACATCCCTTTTGCTAGCGGGCTATCATCCTCATCATCACCATCATCATCATCATCATCATCATCATCACTCTTCCTCCTCTGTAAGAAAGAACGTTAAAGTAAGGCCACACCATCGTCACAGAAACTGATCTCTCTCACTCCAGCTCGTTGCTGATATTCCACATCCTGGTATCTTCTATGAAAACCCACTACACACCACACACACCACACACACACACACACACACACAACACCACACACACACACACACACACACACACCCACACACACACCACACACACACACACACCACACACACACACACACACACACACACACACACATTATGGAAGCAAAGAAAGGACCTAATTATTTCATGTTGTAAGCCGGTATGTGACATTTAAATTCATAATTTAAAACAAAGCGGCAAAGACAAGTGAACGTTAACTATGTCGGTAAATGTCCTCTTATCTGACTCAAAAATGTAAATCTGATATCTGACAAAATGAATTTATTAGGGGTCAAAGCTCCATGATATAAATACAGACAAATATATGCAGACTTCTAAGGAAGAAAATCACATTTTCCATCGTGCAAATCAAAACTGATGTAATTGACCCTATCTTTACAATGTGTTGTCGCGGTAGCCAATGCAGTGTTCATTTCGTCAACGAAAAATGTTCATCAACTACCTTTTTTACATAACTAAGACGAGACGATGACGAGCTAAAAATGTATTCTTGATCATAAAAACTATGACGAAATGTATATTTAGTTTTCGTTGAGGAGACGAGACGGGACTAAGGTGTTAATGGTGGACTATCGGACATTCAATGCAGGTATTTTCCCCCAATTGTCCGTCTTGTCTGTCAAATGCATCTTACGTTCTAACTTGCAATATCAATATTTCCGCTCTCTTCACTCCAAGAGCAATCTCCCTGTGTCTCTCTGTGCGGGGGGCGGGGCCTAACTCTCCCTGTGTCTCTCTGTGCGGGGCGGGCCTAACTCTCTCCCTGTGTCTCTCTGTGCGGGGGCGGGGCCTAACTCTCTCCCTGTGTCTCTCTGTGCGGGGGCGGGGCCTAACTCTCTCCCTGTGTCTCTCTGTGCGGGGGCGGGGCCTAACTCTCTCCCTGTGTCTCTCTGTGCGGGGGGCGGGGCCTAACTCTCCCTGTGTCTCTCTGTGCGGGGGGCGGGGCCTAACTCTCCCTGTGTCTCTCTGCGGGGGGCGGGGCCTAACTCTCCCTGTGTCTCTCTGTGCGGGGGCGGGGCCTAACTCTCTCCCTGTGTCTCTCTGTGCGGGGGCGGGGCCTAACTCTCTCCCTGTGTCTCTCTGTGCGGGGGGCGGGCCTAACTCTCTCCCTGTGTCTCTCTGTGCGGGGGCGGGGCCTAACACACACGCCGCAGCGGTGTGCACACAGATTTTAAGAGTAGTACCACCGTTAAAAACCTTAACGATACCGTCCCTAGATATCACACAAGTAAAGTGTTAAGTGAGTGAAATGTTGCTTTACGAATTTCAACACTTGATACTGTCACCTTGATTCCAATTTCAGATTCCTGTATTTGCCAAACTGAATTAGTTTAAAGAGAGAAAACATATCGACTAAACTAGACTAAAACTATGAAGGATAAAAAGGACTAAAATGTGACTAAAACTAATAACCATTTTTCTTCTAAAGTCTAAGACTAAATCAAAAATAGCTGCCAAAATTAACACTGAGCCAATGGGAGCGCGAGTGTAACATAGTGATGTCACCATGTTCTGGTAGTAAACTAATCCAATATTTTTTTTAACTTTTAAAATATGACTTATTTTTAGATATCATAACCTCCATGAGATCCGTAATATCTTTTGTGAGACATGTAACTTATAAGGTGCATTTTAAGCACATTTCATGATAAGATTTCACAGGTTGTTTTTTAGTTGCTTTACTCCTTTCTTTGCTGCCATTCACACTGATCATCCGCACACAGATACACACACTCTGCAACACACACACTCACGTAAAGGAAGACACACAAACTTGCGCTCACACAACTATACATTTACAGAATGTGAAATACACACTCTTCCATTGAGATTTTTTTTTTTTTTTCATATTTCACATTAAATGGCGTTTTTACAGAATGTCGTCACAAAATAAGACCCGCAAAAAGCACACTGGTGTACAGCATGAGTGTGTGTCCGTGTTGGGACCCTGTTTGCCCGCTAACAATGTTGTGTGTGTGTGGGTGTGTGTGGGTGTGTGGTTGGTTGTGTGTGTGTGTGTGTGTGTGTGTAGAATAGATTTGTTGTCCAGGGGAGTGATACATTGAGCTGACACACACCGAGGAAGATCCATCCCATCTGTCCAGCTTTCTCCAGTTCTTCAGATTTGTTGTCAGTGTGTGTGTGTGAGTGTGTGAGTGTGTGTGAGTGTTGGTGAGTGTGTGTGTGTGTGTGTATGTGTGTGTGTCCTGTGTTTTCAGTCCAGCTGTCTCCGATCCAAATAAACCGGAGGGGGTGAGACAGAGATCCAAAATCCCAAAAGTCTCTCACTCACAAAGTCCACTTTCTTCTTCTTCTCCTCCATCCTGTGTGTGTGTGTGTGTGTGTGTGTTTGTGTGTGTGTGTGTTTAAATGCTTGTGTATGTGTGTGTGTTTAAATGTATGTGTGTGTGTGTGTGTGTGTGTGTGTGTGTGTGTGTGTGTGTGTGTGTGTGTGTGTGTGTGTGTGTAGAGATAATCTCCCTCCTCGTCGTAGATGTTTGTCAGTTGGCATTTTCTCCACGACTCTCGTGACTTTTCTCCGGGTCTTTTCAATTTTTTTCAAGAGCGTGTGTGTGGTTTCTAATTATGTGTGTGTGTGTGTGTGTGTGTGTGAACAGTATGCATCTGTGAGTTTACGAGACGAGGAGCAGGGACACACACACAGTCACAGAGAGGAAGAGGAAGAGGAGGAGGTGAGGAAGAGGAGGAGTGGAGGTCCGGCTGCTGATCTTCGCTCCTGCAGAATCCTGAGAGTCCATCGACTCCTGAGCCAGCAGCGCCTGTTCAAACAGACACAACTTTATTATCAACCAACATCAGGGACAGAGTGGGGGGGCACTGGAGGGGACGATGTATTTATATAAAGTCATACATGGTTCTTGTAGGAGCCAGAATGAACTCAGAGCCAATCAGAATAGTTTAGGCAACTCAAATAATTATCAAAATAAAATACAAAAGAAATCAACCCTAAATTAAATGACGGTGAATATATAAAATAAAGACAGAAAAAACTAAGAAAATAAGTTGTACTCAAATGAAGGTTCAATTAAATATACAATAAACTAAAACATTAATTTAAAACAACAATAAATATGTTAAATGTAATTAAAATTAATAACACAATTAGAAAAAATAGAAATATTTATATAAAGTAATATAAAATAAAAAAATATTCATGTAAGCAAAACAACTTAAAGTAAACATATGCAATATTGGGATTAAATAAAATGGGAAATAAAAACAAATTACATAAATATAAGATGTGTCAAATGATCATATAATCCTTTATAATCATATATACAGTAGATATGAGATATACTCTCATGTTACTCCGTTAAATGCATTTTTAGTCTCTGTTCAGGTTGGCATAAGGTGGATTTGCGAATGGTTAAGGACGGGGGGGTGTTATGGTTTCATGGTGGGAATGTTTGATGTCAGACAGAATTTATGAAAGTGTGTGTAGACAGTCAGCTGTTCGATGACTCTGTCGACGCTCTGAGTTCACATATTTTATAATAAATATGTTCCCCTTCCCACTCGCTCGCCCTCGACACATATGTTATCTCTGTTAGTCACTGTGTGTGTGTGTGTGTGTGTGTGTGTGTGTGTGTGTGTGTGTGTGTGTGTGTGTGTGAATAAGTCAGGTGTTAATGAGACAGATGGTCAGGAGGTGACCCGTGTTAACAAGTCCAGTTAAGTAGCTGAGACACACAGAGATGTGAGGACGAGTTACAAAGATACTCAGAGATCAGCAGCAGCTAAACACCATCACATGTGTGTGAGAGTGTGTGTCCTCACCTCTTCACACTCAAACTCGTCAGAGGGGATGCACTTTTGTCCTCCGTCCTGTAAGAGAAGAACTCAGCGTCATATGAACAGAAAATAAATCTTATAAAATAATAATGTCTCTGCAGAACCAGGACGACATCAGTTAAATCCCAGCTGCGCCATCATTAGAATGCACAGCAGTAACGTCAGCATAAACACACACACACACACACACACACACACACACACACACACACACACACACACACACACACACACACACACACACACACACACCACACACACACACACACACACACACACACACACACACACACACACACACACACACACACACACACACACACACACATTAGCATATCTCCTCCCGTACCTGGGCGGGAGAGCCAATCAGATGCTATCTCTCGCTGAGGGAGGAAAAGTCTCTTCAGAGAGAGATAAACCATAATGGAGAGCATCATTATCAGCGCTGATGATACACACCGTCACGGGGGTGGAGGCGCTCATTATCAAACTGATTGCCTGCAGACTGCAATGATAGCTGTATATAAATATGTTTAATTATATATATATAGTGTATATCATACAGCCGTATTCATGGCTGTGGGGAAGCGATATGATTCAGAAGCACAGATTGCGTCCTGAGGGACTCTGCTGGGAACTCTTTTATTCCACGTCTCAGTATCTGCCGCTCCACCGGGGATCCATTTCTTACTGGAAATGAACAATATTCCAGTTTTTATGAATGTTCTCATAGTGCTGACAGCAGTTTGCACACATTACTGCACAAATTCAATATAGGGGCGAAGGGGGGGGGGGGGGGGTCACATTGTAGGAGATTTGTGTGAATGTGGTAAAAGGCAAAAGGTTCACTGCAAAACTGAGCGGCCAGTTTCTAACTCAGCGTACTTTTAATACACAGTTTTCACTAAATGTAAACAAATACAGGCTCAAATCTATGACCCGCTCTGCTACATCTTGCCAAGTATATTTGTCTAATTTCTAGTCAGAATATGTCGTTGCACTTGATATAAGACTTAATAACCTAATTCTTGTTTTTAGACGAGGCGTCTGAAGCATCTTTTTAAGTCAAAGTCTCTTAAAAACATCTTATTTGAGAGGAACGACTCCAGCTCACATCAGAAAACAGAACATTTCGAAGCATTTCTGGCTTTTTTTGTTACAAATTCCCCAATTCTGGACAAATATAGTTCAAAATGAGTTCTCTCTTCCTGTCCCTCCCCCGGTAGGCGTGACCGAAGATCTGGAGTGGAGCATGCCGGGCCGACTCTCCAATCCCCGCACACGCCTTCCAAGACGGTGTGCGCCGTGTCAGTCGACGGGTCTGAATCTGTGGCGTCTCCCGTTACTCTCCGTACATTCTGTGATAGCCCCGTTCACAGCGGGCCACTTAGTTGTTTGTATGTTTGTGCTTATACGTGTATCTGTTCATCCTAAGTACAACGTTCACTGTTGTTAACTTGTCTCCAGGCTGTGATTTGTAACAGCCTATTTTTGTTAGACCAATTCCTTTTTCCCACTTTAGAAGTGAGGTTTTCTTTTGTTTATTTGTTAGTTATTTAGCTTGTGTACTAAACTAACTCTTATTTAAAGAGTCTTCCTTAGTTCCTTTGTTTGTTTGAACCGGTGCCTTTGTGGCCCTTTCGTTTTGATTGTGGCTGCTTGTTGCCAGTTCCACGAGCCGGGACGTAACATGGTATTTTCCTACTTTCGTTGACTTGATGAAAAGATAACCAAACATGTGGAAGCAGCTTTCAGCTTCTATGCACCGCAGATCTGGAATAAACCTCCTTTACCGCAGCTTTTCCTGTGGTCATTTAAATATATTATATTAAAATACTTCTGCAGCTCTTGCAGAATCTGCTGATTGGTATCGCTCTTCTACATATTGTTTTGCCTCCCATTTGTTTTTAATAATACTTATATGAATCACTTTGAGCTGCCTTTGTGTCTGCAATGTTCTCTATAAATAAAGCAACCTTACATCCAGCTCATATTTTATCATTGTTCGAAATGAAGCTGTTGAGTAAAACCCTCTATTTTCAGTATTATTATACATGTAGAGGTATTCTATAATTCATCTCTTACATAATGGAAAGCCATTTATAACGTCCTTTAACCTCTCCTGTACGTAATGGACGGGGTTTGTCAGTCTAATGTGTGTGAAGGTGACGGAGAGAGCGGCGGGTAAATAAATCTGTTCCGACAGTCTGGATACACTTTACTGTCTGAGTGCATTTATTTCTACAGACACTTCCTCTCTTTCCAGTGAACACCAGAGGAAACTGATGCTCTGTCAAAACACAGAGAACAGGAACTATAGAGGCAGGAGAGTTCAGAGAAATAGAAGGTTTGGAGTTTTATGGGCAGGAAACGGAGCGACGGAGGTTGTATCTAACTTTTTACTGAAGATTAATATTGCTTAAACTCAACATTACACCTTAAAATCCAGTTAATACATTGCTAATTGAAATGTTGATGGAGAATGACACAGTATGTGCAACAAAATGTGTTTATAGTAATATTCTGTTCATTGAAATTTGTTTTGTCAAATAAAAAACAACTATATTGTGATTTTAAGAAGCTCAAAACACAACGGAGACCAGGGGACACTAAAGAGTGACGCACACAGCTGGGAGACCAGGGGACACTAAAGAGTGACGCACACAGCTGGGAGACCAGGGGACACAGCTGGGTGACCAGGGGACACTAAAGAGTGACGCACACAGCTGGGAGACCAGGGGACACTAAAGAGTGACGCACACAGCTGGGAGACCAGGGGACACTAAAGAGTGACAGAAGGACTCTAATTGAGGGAACTTTCTAATCAGTTTTGGAGTCATTTTATTCATGAACGCTTCAGCTACAGATTGTGTTTCTCACTCAGAGTTATTGCTGCAGATAATTATGACTCTCCTCGATGTGAGTCGTTCTCTCTGTGAGTCTTTCTCTGTGAGTCTTTCTCTCTGTGAGTCTTTCTCTCTGTGAGTCTTCCTCTCTTTCTCTCTGTGAGTCTTTCTCTCTGTGAGTCTTTCTCTCTGTGAGTCTTTCTCTCTTTCTCTCTGTGAGTCTTTCTCTCTGTGAGCCTTTCTCTCTGTGAGTCTTTCTCTCTGTGAGTCTTTCTCTCTGTGAGTCTTTCTCTGTGAGTCTTTCTCTCTGTGAGTCTTTCTCTCTTTCTCTCTGTGAGCCTTTCTCTCTGTGAGTCTTTCTCTCTGTGAGCCTTTCTCTCTGTGAGTCTTTCTCTCTGTGAGTCTTTCTCTCTGTGAGTCTTTCTCTGTGAGTCTTTCTCTCTGTGAGCCTTTCTCTCTGTGAGTCTTTCTCTCTGTGAGTCTTTCTCTCTGTGAGCCTTTCTCTCTGTGAGCCTTTCTCTCTGTGAGCCTTTCTCTCTGTGAGTCTTTCTCTCTGTGAGTCTTTCTCTCTGTGAGTCTTTCTCTCTGTTAGCCTTTCTCTCTGTGAGTCTTTTCTCTGTGAGTCTTTCTCTCTTTCTCTCTGTGAGCCTTTCTCTCTGTGAGTCTTTCTCTCTGTGAGTCTTTCTCTGTGAGTCTTTCTCTCTGTGAGCCTTTCTCTCTGTGAGTCTTTCTCTCTGTGAGTCTTTCTCTCTGTGAGCCTTTCTCTCTGTGAGCCTTTCTCTCTGTGAGTCTTTCTCTCTTTCTCTCTGTGAGTCTTTCTCTCTGTGAGTCTTTCTCTATGTGAGCCTTTCTCTCTGTGAGTCTTTCTCTCTGTGAGCCTTTCTCTCTGTGAGCCTTTCTCTCTGTGAGCCTTTCTCTCTGTGAGTCTTTCTCTCTGTGAGTCTTTCTCTCTGTTAGCCTTTCTCTCTGTGAGTCTTTCTCTCTGTGAGTCTTTCTCTCTTTCTCTCTGTGAGCCTTTCTCTCTGTGAGTCTTTCTCTCTGTGAGTCTTTCTCTCTGTGAGCCTTTCTCTCTGTGAGTCTTTCTCTCTGTGAGTCTTTCTCTGTGAGCCTTTCTCTCTGTGAGTCTTTCTCTCTGTGAGTCTTTCTCTCTGTGAGTCTTTCTCTCTGTGAGCCTTGTCTTTCTCTCTGTGAGTCTTTCTCTCTGTGAGTCTTTCTCTGTGAGTCTTTCTCTCTGTGAGCCTTTCTCTCTGTGAGTCTTTCTCTCTGTGAGTCTTTCTCTCTGTGAGTCTTTCTCTGTGAGTCTTTCTCTCTGTGAGCCTTTCTCTCTGTGAGTCTTTCTCTCTTTCTCTCTGTGAGCCTTTCTCTCTGTGAGTCTTTCTCTGTGAGTCTTTCTCTCTGTGAGCCTTTCTCTCTGTGAGTCTTTCTCTCTGTGAGTCTTTCTCTCTGTGAGTCTTTCTCTGTGAGTCTTTCTCTCTGTGAGCCTTTCTCTCTGTGAGCCTTTCTCTCTGTGAGCCTTTCTCTCTGTGAGTCTTTCTCTGTGAGTCTTTCTCTCTGTGAGTCTTTCTCTCTGTGAGTCTTTCTCTCCGTGAGCCTTTCTCTCTGTGAGTCTTTCTCTCCGTGAGCCTTTCTCTCTGTGAGCCTTTCTCTCTGTGAGTCTTTCTCTCTGTGAGTCTTTCTCTCTGTGAGTCTTTCTCTCCGTGAGCTTTCTCTCTGTGAGTCTTTCTCTCCGTGAGCCTTTCTCTCTGTGAGCCTTTCTCTCTGTGAGTCTTTCTCTCTGTTAGCCTTTCTCTCTGTGAGTCTTTCTCTCTGTGAGTCTTTCTCTCTTTCTCTCTGTGAGCCTTTCTCTCTGTGAGTCTTTCTCTCTGTGAGTCTTTCTCTCTGTGAGCCTTTCTCTCTGTGAGTCTTTCTCTCTGTGAGTCTTTCTCTGTGAGCCTTTCTCTCTGTGAGTCTTTCCTCTGTGAGTCTTTCTCTCTGTGAGTCTTTCTCTCTGTGAGCCTTGTCTTTCTCTCTGTGAGTCTTTCTCTCTGTGAGTCTTTCTCTGTGAGTCTTTCTCTCTGTGAGCCTTTCTCTCTGTGAGTCTTTCTCTCTGTGAGTCTTTCTCTGTGAGTCTTTCTCTCTGTGAGCCTTTCTCTCTGTGAGTCTTTCTCTCTTTCTCTCTGTGAGCCTTTCTCTCTGTGAGTCTTTCTCTGTGAGTCTTTCTCTCTGTGAGCCTTTCTCTCTGTGAGTCTTTCTCTCTGTGAGTCTTTCTCTCTCTGAGTCTTTCTCTGTGAGTCTTTCTCTCTGTGAGCCTTTCTCTCTGTGAGCCTTTCTCTCTGTGAGCCTTTCTCTCTGTGAGTCTTTCTCTGTGAGTCTTTCTCTCTGTGAGTCTTTCTCTCCGTGAGCCTTTCTCTCTGTGAGTCTTTCTCTCCGTGAGCCTTTCTCTCTGTGAGCCTTTCTCTCTGTGAGTCTTTCTCTCTGTGAGCCTTTCTCTCTGTGAGTCTTTCTCTCTGTGAGCCTTTCTCTCTGTGAGCCTTTCTCTCTGTGAGTCTTTCTCTCTGTGAGTCTTTCTCTCTGTGAGCCTTGTCTTTCTCTCTGTGAATCTTTCTCTCTGTGAGTCTTTCTCTCTGTGAGTCTTTATCTCTGTGAGCCTTTCTCTCTGTGAGTCTTTCTCTCTGTGAGTCTTTAATGACTCTGGGTTTTATTTATTTATAAGGCTCTTTCCGGTTTTACACAACCAAACACTGCTTGGTTTTTGTCTTGAAAGACGTTCCAATGATTGGATTCAGGTGCTGAATGTTTGACTAAATAAGTAAATATGGAGTATATGGAATAACGTGCAAAATAACGCAAAGGTTACATCACTTTTATCCTTAGGGTGATTTACATTTTTAATGTTGTCCCATTTCACTTGCAGTTGTTCCATTTTTGGTTTATTTAATTGCTTTAATAATTGAACTGCTCTATTTATAATTGAGGTTGTTAATGTGTTTCTTGTCGGATCTCCTGTTAGGGATTTAACTCTGGCTTATTGTAAAGAGGTTCTATCTCAATGGATTCACGTCAGAAAAAGGTTGTGATGATTGAATAATGAAATGAATTGAATACGTTCATATACTACCCATGTACAATTGTGATTAATTACACAACGAATCAAACTGCTTAAAATATCCGTTCACTAATAGACCAATTTTAGGCTTAGCAGTGGTGACGTGAAGTCATGTGACCGTGCTGTAGTTCCTTTATAGCCCAACATTAGCCACCTTTAGCTTAGCGGTGGTGACGTGAAGTCATGTGACCGTGCTGTAGTTCCTTTATAGCCCAACATTAGCCTCCTTTAGCTTAGCGGTGGTGACGTGAAGTCATGTGACCGTGCTGTAGTTCCTTTATAGCCCAACATTAGCCTCCTTTAGCTTAGCGGTGGTGACGTGAAGTCATGTGACCGTGCTGTAGTTCCTTTATAGCCCAACATTAGCCACCTTTAGCTTAGTGGTGGAGACGTGAAGTCATGTGACCGTGCTTTAGTTCCTTTATAGCCCAACATTAGCCACCTTTAGCTTAGCGGTGGTGACGTGAAGTCATGTGACCGTGCTGTAGCTCCTTTATAGCCCAACATTAGCCTCCTTTAGCTTAGCGGTGGTGACGTGAAGTCATGTGACCGTGCTGTAGTTCCTTTATAGCCCAACATTAGCCTCCTTTAGCTTAGCGGTGGTGACGTGAAGTCATGTGACCGTGCTTTAGTTCCTTTATTGCCCAACATTAGCCGCCTTTAGCTTAGCGGTGGTGACGTGAAGTCATGTGACCGTGCTGTAGTTCCTTTATAGCCCAACATTAGCCTCCTTTAGCTTAGCGGTGGTGACGTGAAGTCATGTGACCGTGTAGTTTCCTTTATAGCCCAACATTAGCCGCCTTTAGCTTAGCGGTGGTGACGTGAAGTCATGTGACCGTGCTGTAGTTCCTTTATAGCCCAACATTAGCGACCTTTAGCTTAGCGGTGGTGACGTGAAGTCATGTGACCGTGCTGTAGTTCCTTCATAGCCAACATTAGCTTTTTACTTCAGAAATAATAGATTTATCCTGCTGAACTAATCATTTAAGTATGATAAACCTTTGTTAGCGTAACACATTCAGCCTCACCTGCAGGTTGGCGCAGGTGGAGAACATGCAGGCGTTGTCAAGGGGCTTCAGAGTGTTTCCCTGCAGCGGGGGGGCGGGGGGGAGGAAGGTGGAGGGCGGTTCAGTGACGTGGAGAGTTCCTCTGTCTGATCCATAACCAAAAGACTGGATGGCATTCTCTGTAACAGAATCAGAATACTTATTCCCTGTTAGGAAAATCAGTACATGTTATAACAAATGTATCCCAACTGTAGCTGTGTGCATGACAGATGTCTGATTACCTAGAAGAGCATCAGGACTGTTTGAGGCATATGATAGCTATGTGATTAACATGATGATTCAGCCTCTATGGAGAGAGACATATGACAAGCATGATCATTTCTGACGTGGAGCTAATCTGAAGTAAACATTGAATACTGCTTTCTATTCCTCCATCTTGTGACTGTGTAACTCCCTCTCTTGGATATCAGCATGTGAAGGACACTGTTCAGGAACTAGTTGATGCTCTGTATGTGATGACTACTTCCATTCTGGAGAGGATCACAAATACATGGATCCTGATATTGATCCAGAGACGACGAAGTGCAGAGTACCAACCAATCGGATTTAAAACATTCATGTGAAACAGAGGGAGTATTAACCTTTATTCTCTGAGATAAATCATTCATATCCTTCAGCAGTGCGTCATTAAATAATCTGCACTGTGAGTGGTTTCTAAATCCAAAGACAGACCAGGAACAGGAGGAAGATTAACTGGATCCATGGTGTGTAAGATAATAAGAAGTACTTTATTGATACGTCTCAATGAGAAATAAAATGTCATTAAAAAAGTTACAAATATACATGTGGAAAATATAAAGTGTACAGTAACATAATATCAGCAGGATATTATATATCTGTGTGTGTGTGTGTGTGTGTGTGTGTGTGTGTGTGTGTGTCTGTGTGTGTGTGTGTGTGTGTGTGTGTGTGTGTGTGTGACTCACTGAGGCAGGAGTTGTGTGTGAAGTCTCTATGGAAGGCCTCACACTCTCTCTCCTGAGCTCCTGTCCCCCTGCAGGAGCACCAGAGGCTGAGGCTGATGTTGGAGGGGTGCTGTCGCTGTAGTTAGGGGTCACATCAGACCCTGGAACAAAAATAAATACAAATACAATATGACCAGAGGTGGGAAGTAGTGGAGTACAAATACTTTGTTACTGTACTTAAGTACATGTTTCTGGTATCAGTACTTTACTCCACTACTTATTTTTCTGACGACTTTTTACTTTGACTTCTTACATTTTGAACCAAATACCTGTACTTTCTACTTCTTACATGTTGAACCCAAATACCTGTACTTTCTACTTCTTACATGTTGAACACAAATACCTGTACTTTCTACTTCTTACATGTTGAACCAAATACCTGTACTTTCTACTTCTTACATGTTGAACCAAATACCTGTACTTTCTACTTCTTACATGTTGAACACAAATACCTGTACTTTCTACTTCTTACATGTTGAACCCAAATACCTGTACTTTCTACTTCTTACATGTTGAACCAAATACCTGTACTTTCTACTTCTTACATGTTGAACCCAAATACCTGTACTTTCTACTTCTTACATGTTGAACCAAATACCTGTACTTTCTACTTCTTACATGTTGAACCCAAATACCTGTACTTTCTACTTCTTACATGTTGAACCAAATACCTGTACTTTCTACTTCTTACATGTTGAACCCAAATACCTGTACTTTCTACTTCTTACATGTTGAACCCAAATACCTGTACTTTCTACTTCTTACATGTTGAACCCAAATACCTGTACTTTCTACTTCTTACATGTTGAACCCAAATACCTGTACTTTCTACTTCTTACATGTTGAACCCAAATACCTGTACTTTCTACTTCTTACATGTTGAACCCAAATACCTGTACTTTCTACTTCTTACATGTTGAACCCAAATACCTGTACTTTCTACTTCTTACATGTTGAACCCAAATACCTGTACTTTCTACTTCTTACATGTTGAACCAAATACCTGTACTTTCTACTTCTTACATGTTGAACCCAAATACCTGTACTTTCTACTTCTTACATGTTGAACCCAAATACCTGTACTTTCTACTTCTTACATGTTGAACCCAAATACCTGTACTTTCTACTTCTTACATGTTGAACCCAAATACCTGTACTTTCTACTTCTTACATGTTGAACCCAAATACCTGTACTTTCTACTTCTTACATGTTGAACCCAAATACCTGTACTTTCTACTTCTTACATGTTGAACCCAAATACCTGTACTTTCTACTTCTTACATGTTGAACCCAAATACCTGTACTTTCTACTTCTTACATGTTGAACCCAAATACCTGTACTTTCTACTTCTTCATGTTGAACCCAAATACCTGTACTTTCTACTTCTTACATGTTGAACCCAAATACCTGTACTTTCTACTTCTTACATGTTGAACCCAAATACCTGTACTTTCTACTTCTTACATTTGAACCCAAATACCTGTACTTTCTACTTCTTACATGTTGAACCCAAATACCTGTACTTTCTACTTCTTACATGTTGAACCAAATACCTGTACTTTCTACTTCTTACATGTTGAACCCAAATACCTGTACTTTCTACTTCTTCCATGTTGAACCCAAATACCTGTACTTTCTACTTCTTACATGTTGAACCCAAATACCTGTACTTTCTACTTCTTCCATGTTGAACCCAAATACCTGTACTTTCTACTTCTTACATGTTGAACCCAAATACCTGTACTTTCTACTTCTTCCATGTTCCAAACAGGCTGGTTCCTTTAGTCTGAATGTGTGTTTGGTGGCGTGATCATTATTATTTAGAGTCATTGCGTGCCTATTGATTTGAACACGATCCGTGTATCCATCATTTCCTGGTCTTCTCTAAAGAAGAGGGACCAATGGAAACGTTGTCATGTTGCCGTTGTTCAGCATGGAAACATTCATTAGCTAACAATGACATTATTGTTCTATTAATATAAAGGGAGGTCAGGTACTCTTTAAAACAGCTGCTAGTTATGGGTACTTTTTACTGAAGTACATTTCAAAGCCTCTTTACTTGAGTAAAGAGTTTAGTCAGTACTTCTACCTGAGTAAAGGATGTGTGTACTTCTACTTGAGTAAAGGATGTGTGTACTTCTACTTGAGTAAAGGATGTGTGTACTTCTACTTGAGTAAAGGATGTGTGTACTTCTACTTGAGTAAAGGATGTGTGTACTTCTACTTGAGTAAAGGACGCGTGTACTTTTGCCATCTCTGATAATTAATCATCATGCGTGCTGTGCTTTAACACAGGTGAAGGGAAAGGTGTCTCTGAAGAGATGCATTAACATCGAGACTGCATGTCGCCTTATTCTCCATTAATTTGATTTGTTTGTAATAGTTTTTGCTTCACCTCATTTCAATCCTCGCTCAGATTGAACCCCCAGAGATCCAGATCTGAGCCTGGAGTCACTTTGGCTCTAAATGAAACTGTAAACAATATTAGTTTAGGTTTTATTTCCTTTTTATTCCACTCACCGATGAGGCCCACGTAGGCCATGAGGCAGCCGTGGAAGTGTTCGTTGGGGCAGCTGGTGACGCTGTGAGGCGTCGGCCGGCAGTTCATGTGGTAGTCAGCGAGACGAGACCTGAAGAAACACGGAAACACTTTCAGTATTAATCAGATAACTCATGAAGTAATGTGCAGATTGCCTCTCAGTGGAAAATCATATATTGGTTAATTTCTCTGGTTTTTCTCATGCTTTGCTTTTGGTCAACACTGCAATTAGTTTTTTTATCTTATTTTGTTTTATTTTAATTCAATTCTTTTTAAAAAAAAAATTTTTGTGTGTGTTATAAATATTATTAATTATTTTCCTTATTCTATTTTATTATCTATTTTTTCCTTATTGAATTTCACTTTATTGTTATTATATTTAATTTTTTTGTTTTATTTACCTGTTTGATTTGATATTGTTTTTCACATTTTCTTTATTTGTTCTATGTAACATTAGAATCTACCGTCACTCAGATGTGCAGCATCTTCCTGAAACGCAGTGAAACCCGATCTAACAGATTATCTCTCTGACAGTTTGAGAGTCTGCAGGTCCTGCCGTTTCTACAGTCACAGCAGATCATCTCCTGTCTTCTGCCTCTCTGTGTTTCTCTGCTTTCATTCCTGCGCCTCGTTTTCTCTATTTTATATGAATATTTGTAAGAAAGTAGTGCTGTTTGTTATTATTAAAATAGTCATTTTTTAAATGTCACAGGACCTATGACTCTAATTCGATACAGAATTGTATTGTGTACAGTTTACTGTGTGTGTGTGTGTGTGCATGTGTGTGTTTGTGTGTGTGTGTGTGTGTGTGTGCACATGTGTGTGTGTGTGTGTGTGCATTTGTGTGTGTGTGTGTGTGTGCGTGTGTGTATATGTGTGTGTTTGTGTGTGTGTCTGTGTGTTTGTGTGTGTGTCTGTGTGTTGTGTGTGTGTCTGTGTGTTTGTGCGTACGTGTGTGTGTGCGTGTGTATATGACACATTCACAGCTCACTGTGAGTGTTTGTGTTTCCTCGTCTGTCGGCTGCAGCGACTGATACAGTGTGAGAGGCGGAGTGATGCTCTTTTGACTTTCACACAGGGGTCAGAGTGTGTGTGTGTGTGTGTGTGTGTGTGTGTGTGGTGTGTGTGTGTCGTGTTTGAGTCATCCTGTCAACGGTGTCAGCTCGAGACAAAAGAAAGAACGATAACCTGCAGCGACACACACACACTTTCCTCCAGTCTCTCTCTGACTGTGTTTATATAAAGTGCCAAACACACACACACACACACACACACACACACACACACACACACCACACACACACACACACACACACACACACACACACACACACACACACACACACACACACACACACACACACACACACACACACACACACACACACACACACACACACACACACACGAGGCAGTGAATCCAAAGGTTGTGGAGTTTTCTAAGATTTTTCAGCGACTTAAAGGACAGATCTACGGTGGCCATCGAGGACAAAAGGCTTGAAGCGTTTTATTATTGAACGCTTAATGATTTATAAGAGCAGTATTCTGGATGCCATGATATCAGATCATTGCGGGTACATGTACATCGTTACTGCAAAGGGACAGTGCAGATAAAGACAAAATAAAGAGTAGGCTAACATATTTAATAAAGCGGCAAGCACCTTATTAAAAATAATAATAATAAGAAAGTAAGAATCAGCATTTTAAAGTAAGTGAATATATAAATGTAATGGAGTAGCAGCATGTTATAACATTATTAAAAAGAAAGGACAATTTATTACATGGCTTAGTTGAATACTCAATTCTGATTGGTCAATTTGGACATATCAGCGGTTGTTAATACTCGCTAACAGACTGTTGCTAAGGAGAACAGACCATTGCTAAGGAGAGCAGACCGTTTTTTCAGGAGGACAGACCGTTGCTAAGGAGAACATACTGTTAATAAGGAGAACAGACCATTGCTGAGGAGAACAGACCGTTGCTAAGGAGAAGAGAACAGACCGTTACTAAGGAGAACAGACCGTTGCTAAGGTGAACAGACCGCTGCTAAGGAGAAGAGACCGTTGCTAAGGTAAAAGACCGGGAACAGACCGTTGTTAAGGAGAACAAACCGTTACTAAGGAGAACAGACCATTGCTCAGGAGAACAGACCGTTGCTAAGGAGAAGAGAACAGAGCGTTGCTAAGGAAAACAGACCGTTGCTAAGGAGAGCAGACCATTGCTAAGGAGAACACACTGTTGCTAAGGATAACAGACCATTGCTAAGGAGAAGAGAACAGACCGCTGCTAAGGAGAACAGACCGTTGCTAAGGAGAACAGACTGGTGGTAAGGAGAACAGACTGTTCCTAAGGAGAACAGACCATTGCTAAGGAGAACAGACCGTTGCTAAGGAGAACAGACTGGTGCTAAGGAGAACAGACTGGTGCTAAGGAGAACAGACTGTTCATAAGGAGAACAGACCATTGCTAAGGTGAACAGACCGTTGCTAAGGAGAACAGACTGGTGCTAAGGAGAACAGACCGTTGCTAAGGAGAACAGACTGTTGCTAAGGAAAACAGACTGCTGCTAAGGAGAACAGACCGTTGCTAAGGAGGATCAAGGGACTGTGTGTGTTCAGATAAATGTCCTCCAGTCACGTCTCTGTAACTCGTTTGCTGAGTGTGTTTTAATTGTCTTTTCGTCCCAGATTTAGCGACGCAGTCTGAGTTTGTCTCTGTTTTTTCTGACACGTTTTCTGTCTCCACTTCCTGTTCTGTCTCTGACACAGAAAGTCCTCATTCTGTAACACCTGACCCACATAAGGTCTGATGTGGTCTAAAAATATAAATAATAGGACAGGAGAGGAGTGAGGGGTTTTTGTGTTTTCTTTCAAACAGAGCTGCAGAAATAATCCCTGTTAAATATCTCAGGACTCTTTAAAAAGTTCTCTCTGTTTTAATGAAACCAGCCGGACCGAGGACGCTCACAGTTTTATTTGGAGCGTTTCCACAGAAATCTGCAGTGCTTTTCTGTCTCAGTGAGAACATCATCTGAGCAAATTGCAGGAAGTGAAGCAAGACGCAGGATTATGTGGAGAGCCTTTCTGTTATCAGCAGGTTTAAAACTGAAGACTCTGAGAACAAACTAAATACACTTTACTAAAGGAAGTCCACATAATAGTGACGTTCATAAAGCAATTGAGATAAACTGGAGCAGAAGAGATCCCCGAGTCAAAGAGACCAGACACAGAGAGGTTATTGTTATATTCCTGCTAGATTTAGCAACTCTCCTGACTAAATGATATCACTTGATGTCCATCACAAATAAACTTCCTCAGAAATCGTAAGGAAAAACCCCTCCTTACTGCACTCCATTATTAATGTTTTGAAAATGTGGCAACTTTCTCGCCAGATTTAGAAACCTTTCACTAAATCATTAAAGGTCCCATGTCATGGCCATTTCTCCTGATCATAGTTCCATTGTTGAGTTCTACTAGAACAGATTCACATGTTTCAATGTTCCAAACTCACATTGGTTTCTCACAGCATCTCTGTAGAGTCTGTGTATTCACTCTGTCCTACACGGCTTGTTGGAGCTCCTGCCCCCCCCCCCCCCTATGAGCCCACTGTGCTCTGATTGGTCAGCTCGCCCACTCTGTTCTGATGAGTCCACCACCGTTACAGCTGGACATCAGTGATTATGTGTTACAATGGCGTTTGTTAGCAACCAGGAAATGACACCAGTAATGACAAACAGATGAGAATGCTGCGTGGGGTCTGGGTGCCGTGTTGGGGGGACGTTGGGGGCTCGCTGCTCCGCCCTGTGAGGCTCGAGGAGCGGACAGTGTGAGCTGGATTACTGGGTTCATTTCCTGGTTGCTGCGAGACACCGCGGAACTCAGCCTGAGTGAGTGTGTGTGTGTGAGTGTGTGTGCGGATTGGTCCATTTGTACGTAGAGACGTCAACATGCCCCGGAAGAAGAAAATGGAAAAAGAGAAATCCCCAACGAGGCGTTCTGGGGCAGCAGAGACAGGTCTGTTCTGTGTTAGAGTTTTACTCCCTACAGGGTGCACTTTGAGGGTTTGTGACTGCAGACCGTTTACATGCAGAAGCTTCAGAACACAAGGGGACGGGTCAGAACCGGAAAAGCATGACATGGGACCTTTAACTTTTTGGGTAGATTTCGAGACTTTCTTGTTATATTCAGCTCATTTCTTGCTAGATTTAGGGTCTCTCCCAACTAAACGATATCTCGGTGTTACGCGCTCCCCTCCGTGTTGTCTTTTCTGTCTCCCAGGTGCACCTGGCTGCCCCTGGCTCCGCCTCTCCACAGGTGTTCCCAATTCCACTTCACCCGTTATAAGGAGAAACCGCAGGAGAAGGAGGCCCGCCTATCTTAACGCCGGAGACACGCTCTCCAGAGATGACCTCTTTGCCATTTTGAGCTTTAGGCCGTGTTTTTGTAGACGTTTTTATGTTTAGCCTGGAGGACCTGGTGGTCCAGTTTTCGCGGCTTTATTTTGTTTCCCATAGGGTTTATGTTTGATTTCTGGTGAGGGGGGGAAGCTCTGGGTCCTACGGCCCGTGGTGTGGCTGGCTCGGGTTCCCTCCGTCTGTTTGTTCTTTTTGGCCAGTCCTCCAGACCTCCTTTCGTTACCCTTTACGCTTGTGTGAGTAACGTCTGTGCCTTTAATGAAAGATCGCTGATTAGCACTGGTTGTTTGGTGTGTTTTCTTTTATGTTGCGGGTCTCTCCACGAGCCACTACCACGGAGTAGGGGGCGGGCCGTAACACTCGGGTATCACTTCCTGTTCATCACAAATAAACGTGCTCAGATATCATGAGGAAACCGCCCTTCCTGCACGACCTGCTGATATCACTCATGTTTTCCAGTATTATTTAAACCCTCTAATGGTGTGAACATCCTGAGCTCCACATGAACACAGACTGAATGAGTGGTGCCCCCTGCTGTGATCCCCTAACTGAACCCTCAAGGTTTCATCACACATTACAGCTCTGATCTGACACCTCCTCCTTCATCTCTTATTTAAATCTGTTTATTTTTTCATGTCCAAAGCGGCGCAGAGAGTCTGGATGTGATTCACAGGAAGCACGTTTCAGGTCAGAGAGTCTCAGCTTCTCTCTCTGTGATTAGTTCAGATGCATCTTTAACGAGGAGAGCGTCTCCTCCTCACCTTCATCTGCACTAAAGCTCTCTGATTAAAGATCAATTAGAGTCTGTCTCCACACCTGGGACACCTTTAAACTCCCTATGTAGAAACACTCATCCCAGGAGCAGCTTCCACGGGGAAAGGGGAACGCTTCTCACTAGATTAATAACTTCCAGGCTACATTTAGTGTCTTTCTTGCTAAATTAAGCGACTTTCTTTACACCTTGCACAACTTTAAAACTCCCAAAATGTAGAAACACAGATCCCAGGAGGCAGAGTCACAGCCAGAGTCAGGGTTTGGTGACGCATGACGATTAAAAGATTACAAATACATTTTTTAGTACAGTCAATACATGAATGTCCGTCTATCTACCCGGCAACAGGCTGCTAGCTTATAGCTAACGATAGCAATGTTCTTTGTTTACGTTCATAATGCCTCTTTTGGGGGCTGCTTGTTAGATTCAGAATTTAGAAGTTTGATTTAGCTAAACTAGGTTTCTCTATCGCTATATAAGCGTCTTTTTGGCCAGATAAGCCTCTATCGTGCTAAATTAGACGACTTTCTAACTAGATCCACTGACTTTTACCCACTAGATTAGAGACTTTCTCGCTAGTTTAGTCAAATATCTTGCTAGATTATTTTATTTTTTGCTAGATGAAGCCGCAATGTCGCTAGTTTTAAGCAACTTTCAGGCTAGATAAATCGACTCTCAACAGCTTTCTTACTAGATAGCGACTTTCTTGGTAGATTTAGCGACCTTCCTACTACATTGAGCATCTTTCCTGCAATATTAATTCACTTTCTTTCTAGATTTTGCAACTTTCAGAAAACTTTCTGATAAGATTTAGCAACTTTTAAATACCCAAAGCAAAGTGCAGCTCGCTGTGGATCAGGCAGCGTTAGCTCACGGTGACATTTGAAGAAAGAGAACAAAGAGATTATCAGTTTATGATCCAGACGGTGAAGACATAATTAATACCGTGATATATAAGCGTATATTATTTAATCATGTTTATATGAATATGGATTACAAGGAGACGCACGTCGCTCCTCGTGCAGCATGTGATGAAGGTGAGACACACACACACACACACACACACACACACACACCACACACACACACACCACACACACACACACACACACACACACACCACACACACACACACACACACACACACACACACACACACACACACACACACACACATACATACACACACACACACACACACATGATTATATCACACGTTAAAACCCTATATTATGATTTAATATTAATTGTGAAATCATCTATATTATTCCAATGAGTATACTAACTGTGTACTTTTACATGAAGCTAGAAACATTTGTGTACATTTAGGCAAAGTTGGTAGTATTTGTGTACTTTCATATAGAAATATTGTATACGCAGTACTTTTACTTGTAATGAAGTACTTTTCATGACGTACAGGATGTAAGTACTTTGTTACTTCTGCTTATTTCCTCTTTAAAGACTCATCTCTCTCCTCATCGCTTCTGTAAACAGACAGAACACACACCACACACACACACACCACACACACACACACACACACACACACACACACCACACACACACACACACCACACCACACACACACACACACACACCACACACACACACACACACACACACACACACTGCGTCCTCTGTGACCTCTGCAGATATTTCCCTCACTGACGGAGTAATGGAGCGACGCCGGCCTCAGATTGGTTCCTCGCCTTAAAACACACTCGGGGGTCGGTGCACGATGTGTGTGTGTGTGTGTGTGTGTGTGTGTTTTGCATACACACATAGACAGTGTTGATGGGGGTCATGGGGAAGATAATGCTCATAAATCTCCACATCCAGCAGATGAGACCTGAAGGAAACCTCCAACAGTCAATAAGGAAAGGAAACAGTGTGTGTGTGTGTGTGTGTGTGTGTGTGTGTGTGTGTGTGTGTGTGTGTGTGTGTGTGTGTGTGTGTTTTGAAGGTCGTAAGGGCCACTTCATCTTCATTTGAAATGTATATATTTCTTCTGGAGGCTGATATCTGAAAACCTGAGCAGGTAAACGGTGTCACCCTGTACACACACACACACACACACACACACACACACACACACACACACACACACACACACACACACACACACACACACACACACCACACACACACACACACACACACACACACACACACACACATACACACACACACACAACACACACACACACACACCACACACACACGCACACACACACACACACACACACGCAAACACTTCACATACACAGTGACCAAAACCATGATAGTGTGGTTTTATCGAGCTTTTATCAAGTCTGTTCTGATTGGTCAGCTGGCCGGCTCTGTTGTGATTGGTCCACCAGCTTAGAGATGTCCCGCCCCCTTAGCCTATCAGGTACAATGTGTTGGAGCCAG
Organism: Dissostichus mawsoni; assembly: GCA_011823955.1. Classification (NCBI taxonomy): domain Eukaryota; kingdom Metazoa; phylum Chordata; class Actinopteri; order Perciformes; family Nototheniidae; genus Dissostichus; species Dissostichus mawsoni. Next base: position 3,009,779 of record JAAKFY010000012.1, read on the forward strand.
AGATGGAGTACCCGAGTCCTGGACTCGGACTTGAGTTGGACTCGAGTGCCGATTTTCTATCCGTCCTTATACATGTGTGTTTACACTGCTCCGTTGTCCATTGACTTCCGGTAAAAGTTCCTTCAAATAAGAGTCCCGATCTTATTACTATCAAAATAAAAGTGCAAAACGAAACGACTCGGACACTCCTTGGGTGACTTGGACTCGGACTCGAACACAGGTAATGTTGACTCGGACTCGACTCGGACACTCCTTGGGTGACTTGGACTCGGACTCGAACACAGGTAATGATGACTAGGACTCGACTCGGACACTCCTTGGGTGACTCGGACTCGAAGAGTGGTGACTCGAGAGTGACTTGGACTCGTGAATTGGTGACTTGACTACAACACTGGTTTGAGCGCTAGCCAATAGGAGCGTGACTCAGGGACTACAGAGGAATACAAACGGTGACGCATTCAAATGGATGTTTATCAAAGTGCACGGTTAAGTTAACTCATATAAAGCACTTCAAAACTGATCACGTTAACGAGGTAAACTTTGATCGGCTTTCTAAGTGCTGGAATCCAGAATTCAGCACTTAGAAAAAGACCAATTTAAAAACTTTATGTAAAACCGAGGAAGCATTAACATTCCTCCTCTGAGATAAAGCATCATATCCTGCAGCAGTGAGTCATTAGAAATCATTTCTAAATCCAAAGACAGACATGAGCAGGATTTATTTTACACTGCAGAGTTTGGATGATACAAACAGTTTAAAAAAATCAGCTTTAAAACAAAAAATCAGATTTAAAAAACGCAAAACACTCTGAGGTGAAGCCGGTTAGATTTATTCATTCCTTTTTAATTATCTTTTTACATTTTGTTATTATTATTTTTCATTTTCTTAATTTTCTTAATATTTTTACCTAATTATAAAAACTTAAATGTATATTTATTGTATAATCTTGAATTTATTTACATTTTCTTTTTATTTTAACCATCTTTGGATAGTTGTATTATTGCCCTTTTTCCCAACACACTCTTTCCTGAAGGGCACCCAGTCCCTGATAAAGAGGGGTGAGACGAGGGTGTCACTCCCCCACTTCAGTCTCTCTAACCTTTAAAGCTGGTAGTTACCAATCAAACGGGTAATTTTGACCCACAAGTGTGCTGACTTCCTGTCTAATTAAACCCTCCTTCAGCTGATTTCACTGATTACTTCCTGCAGAATCAGAGAGAGAGACGCATCTCAAGTTCTCACAAGGGTTACTGTGTAAATGTGAAAAAGGCCCATTAAAGTGGACTAAATGCAGCTTGTCTTCAAGTCATATTTATAAATCTTATTCGTATTTTCAGGCTGTCTGTTTATGAATTTCTACGGAGGCCAACAGGTGCAAAACTCTTCCATCAGGAGAAACTGCAGCTTCAGAAAGGATGCAGATATCAAAACCCAAATGTTCCGAATGAAGAAACATCTTCAGCAACTTGACAACACATGCAGCATTTAGAGAACATTCAGCAACTTGAGGAGACATGCAGCATCTAGAGAACATTCAGCAACTTGACAACACATGCAGCATCTAGAGAACATTCAGCAGCTTGAGGAGACATGCAGCGTTTACTAAAAGCTGCAGAAACCAAACGCTGCAAATACAAAACGCTGAAGAAGCTCAAAACACAACGGAGACCAGGGGACACTAAAGAGTGACGCACACAGCTGGGAGACCAGGGGACACTAAAGAGTGACGCACACAGCTGGGAGACCAGGGGACACTAAAGAGTGAAGCACACAGCTGGGAGACCAGGGGACACTAAAGAGTGACGCACACAGCTGGGAGACCAGGGGACACTAAAGAGTGACGCACACAGCTGGGAGACCAGGGGACACTAAAGAGTGACGCACACAGCTGGGAGAACAGGGTTGTGGTCGAATAGTCCGTTTAGCTCAGGAACCTTCCTAACGGAGTGAAATGACCCGGAAGCCCCTCAGTGGCATCCATGATAAGTGCCCTTCGAATTCTCTAGATCAGGGGTGCCCACACTTTTTCAGCTTGGGAGCTACTTTTAAAATGACCAAGCCCAAAAGATCTACCTACAGGGCCGCCCCTGCCCAATCTGTGTCGCGAGCGCAGGGGGGGGGGGGGGGCTAGTGGAGTAAACGGCGGATAAACTGTGGCGCGCTTACACTAATTGCGCCGCATAAGCGCATAATAGTGCGCCGCATTTGCGCTTCAGATGAGGAGGTGAGGCCCCCTCATAACTGCATGAATCCGTATGACACAATACAACTCAGACTGGCTTACCTGTACTTCAATCAAGTGGCAAATGCCATAGTAAGGATGGATGATAGGCTAACTTTAAAAAAAAAAAAAATTAAAAAAAATCTTTTCTTTTTTTTTTTTTTTCTTTTTTCAATGCCATGCGGTCTACCCACACTACCTTTGCGATCGACCGGTCGATCGCGATCGACGTAATGGGCACCCCTGCTCTAGATGATAGGAAAGGAGGTTTCAAACTTCCTTTATAACCTCCTTTAGCTAAGGAACCACTGGACCTCCCTCACCGAAAGGAGAGGAGAAAGTGCTGACCCACAATGCCTTGCAGCCGCAGCATTTGCCGCCACACAACATTCGGCCGTTCACGGAAACAACCGATTATGACCGAGAAATTATATCATGAAAGTTACGGTGCTTATTAAGCTTTTTAAAACGGTAAGTTGCCAAAGTGCTTTGTTTTGAACGATCATCAGTATTATAATCAAAAGAGAAATATGAACGTTAGTTTTTACTGAAATGATCAAATAAAGTCAACACATCTCAGTCTTTACTGAGCTGTGTGGTTGGTTCAACTTTTAAAAGATGTCTGAATGGAGATACACACAGTGATAGATGTTAAGGACTAACGTTATAATCAATACATCTGTATTGATTATAAGATCTTTTCATCCAATCATACGTATTGGGATCATTTGTATTAATGTGGACCGGAGGGAGAGGGTGGCGAGCATAAGTTTCACTTTCCTTTTTTATTTCAATACCAGCTTTGGTCCTGAAGAATCTGTTTCTCTGTTGTCCACGTTCATAAAGCCTAAAGCAACAGCACCAGAGCACGGAGCAGAGTCTCTAGATGAGTTTACAGGAGTCCCTCGTTCTTATTAAACATCCATGTTGTAGTCCGCTGTATAGAGAACTGTAGTTTCCATAGTTTCCCCACAGCAGCTGACGCACATTCATGACGTCCACTGGCGCATCATAAACACGTCGGATATGAAAGTGCAGTCGGATTCTCTAAAGTACCGCAGTCTCTTCTCCTAAGTCCTTTTGAATTCTCCTATCCACTATTCCTTAACTCCGTGACGTTTCACACAGAGGTCAAGGGATAGACGATAGGGATAGACGTTAGGAATAGACGTTAGGGATAGATGATAGGGATAGACGACAGGGATAGACGACAGGGATAGACGATAGGGATAGACGATAGGGATAGACGATAGGGATAGGGATAGACGATAGGGATAGACGATAGGGATAGACGATAGGGATAGACGACAGGGATAGACGACAGGGATAGACGATAGGGATAGACGATAGGGATAGACGATAGGGATAGACGATAGGGATAGGGATAGACGATAGGGATAGGGATAGACGATAGGGATAGGGATAGACGATAGGGATAGACGATAGGGATAGACGATAGGGATAGACGATAGGGATAGACGACAGGGATAGACGATAGGGATAGGGATAGACGATAGGAATAGGGATAGACGATAGGGATAGACGATAGGGATAGACGATAGGAATAGACGATAGGGATAGGGATAGGGATAGACGATAGGAATAGGGATAGACGATAGGGATAGACGATAGGGATAGACGATAGGAATAGACGATAGGGATAGACGATAGGGATAGACGATAGGGATAGACGATAGGGATAGACGATAGGGATAGACGATAGGGATAGACGATAGGGATAGACGATAGGGATAGACGATAGGGATAGACGATAGGGATAGGGATAGACGATAGGGATAGACGATAGGGATAGACGATAGGGATAGACGATAGGGATAGGGATAGACGATAGGGATAGACGATAGGGATAGACGATAGGGATAGACGATAGGGATAGGGATAGAGATAGACGATAGGGATAGACGATAGGGATAGACGATAGGGATAGACGATAGGGATAGACGATAGGGATAGGGATAGACGATAGGGATAGGGATAGACGATAGGGATAGGGATAGACGATAGGGATAGACGATAGGGATAGGGATAGACGATAGGGATAGACGATAGGGATAGGGATAGGGATAGACGATAGGGATAGGGATAGACGATAGGGATAGACGATAGGGATAGGGATAGACAATAGGGATAGACGATAGGGATAGACGATAGGATAGGGATAGACGATAGGGATAGACGATAGGGATAGACGATAGGGATAGACGATAGGGATAGGGATAGGGATAGACGATAGGGATAGGGATAGACGATAGGGATAGACGATAGGGATAGGGATAGACGATAGGGATAGACGATAGGGATAGACGATAGGGATAGGGATAGACGATAGGGATAGACGATAGGGATAGACGATAGGGATAGGGATAGACGATAGGGATAGGGATAGACGATAGGGATAGACGATAGGGATAGGATAGACGATAGGGATAGACGATAGGGATAGACGATAGGGATAGGGATAGACGATAGGGATAGACGATAGGGATAGACGATAGGGATAGGGATAGACGATAGGGATAGGGATAGACGATAGGGATAGGGATAGACGATAGGGATAGACGATAGGGATAGGGATAGACGATAGGGATAGGGATAGACGATAGGGATAGACGATAGGGATAGACGATAGGGATAGGGATAGGGATAGACGATAGGGATAGACGATAGGGATAGGGATAGGGATAGACGATAGGGATAGGGATAGACGATAGGGATAGACGATAGGGATAGACGATAGGAATAGACGATAGGGATAGACGATAGGGATAGATGATAGGAATAGACGATAGGGATAGACGATAGGGATAGACGATAGGGATAGGGATAGACGATAGGGATAGGGATAGACGATAGGGATCAGAGGTCGCGTTAACCGAATATGTTCCGTCTATGACGGAATTTTTCCAAGAATGACGGAAAAATCTGAAAGCAGTCCGTCATTTTGACAGATTAGAACACAACTCGGAACAGCGCCAAAATGTCCACCAGCGGCCCACATTATATTACATCCTTAGTGGCCAGGTAGACTGAGGGCGATCTACTGTACTCTACTGTAACTATTATTTAGTAATTCACACCCCTGTCCAGTTGGTGGCGAGTGTGTGCATATTAAGTAGCTATTGTCTAGTCTTGTATTTGACCTCGTTGATTACCTCGTTGTTTAACCGGCTTTAGCAATCGCAAAATGTCACGGCAGCTGAGTGTCCGAAGCTTTTTTAATAAGCCCAGTAATTGTGATGGTGTGGATAAACGAGGTGAAAAAAGAGGGATTGATGCAGTGGAGGATGAAGGACAAGCCAGTAAGACTAAAACTGACAACGTTCAGCCTGCAGCAGAGGGACGAGCAAGTGGCAAGGAGTTGAAGCGGGAGTACCGGGTTCAGTGGGAGCAAGAGTTTAAGTGGCTGAGGAGGGAAGATGGCAAAAATGTTTTTTGCAATCTCCCTTGATGCGTTTGACTACGCACAAGCGGGCACCAGTCCCAGTTTAAATCCATGCGGCCCAGGAGGAAGGTCTGAGTTCAGGCTAGGCTACAGCAGGTCAATTGAGTTGTTCTTGTAAATGTTTTGTTCATATTTTAATTGTAATTGTCTCATTTCAAACAATGGCAATCATTCATATTCGTGTTGACATGAAAAGTGACCGCACGGTCGGTGTCTCTGTTCATCTTTTTTTTCTCCATGTCCTTAAAAGTTCTGTATGAATCATTAAAAAAAGGAATGAATGAACATGTGCTGCTTAGTACCCAAACATAAATATTAAATATGTCTCATCATTAAAACATGAAAAATAAAATGACGGGTAATAATGGGTTATGACGGACATTTTACGATCCTGTCCGTCAAAATGACGGACAACGAAAAAGTCTAACGCAACCACTGATAGGGATAGACGACAGGGATAGACGACAGGGATAGACGACAGGGATAGACGACAGGGATAGACGACAGGATAGACGTTAGGGATAGACGACAGGGATAGACGATAGGGATAGGGATAGATGATAGGGGCACATTTTTGGACTATTCGATTGCAACCGAAGGGACACTAAAGAGTGACGCACACAGCTGGGACCGGAGCGCTTGGTACGTTCAGATTAGAAAGTATTTAAATATAATAAAATATAGATGTAAAGCTCCTGTGCATTTGATAATATCTGAAATATTGTTTGATTGCTATATTATTGCTAGATTATTGTCTGGAGGCAACGATCTGCAGCAGGAGAGAAAACATGATTTAATTCCGAAACAAACGTTTTAAAGAGGAAAAACCTGTTTGTGAGAGCTGCAGGATGTGAAGCTGTGAGTGTTTACACAAGGACTCCACAGGGAGCACCACACACACACACACACACACACACACCACACACACACACACACACACACACACACCACACACACACACACACACACACACACACACACACACACACACTCACTCACACACAAATATTAATCCTAATTCTCAGTGTGAGAGAAACAGCCTGAAGCTTTCTCTGCAGCTTCATCTTTTTCAAATCTATACAAACAGACAAACTGCAGCCGTTATCTCGTGCAGCAGAAACAACAATGTGGGAGAATGTCTAAAGTTTATATAAATATATATCTTTTTTTAATGAAGATGTTAAAATGATCAAGTCATCCAATATTTGAATTGCAAAACCAATAAAATAATCATCCCAATTCAGTAATATATTCACTGTTTATACGTTTGTACTTTCCTGTTATTGTGCGTTCACACCGGACGTGATGCGACTTTTGGGCGCGTCGCAAATTCATTTAAAGTGAATGTCAAGATAGACGCCAATTTGCTAGACGCCAATTTGCTCCGGCGGTGTGAACAACTCGATCGAAGGGGGCCGCGTCAATCACCAGAGTCAAATCTTTTCAACTCGAGCGTCAAATGTGCATTCTCGCGAAAGCCAATCAGTGTTGGGATTCCCTCTGACGTCCTGCCGTTGTTCAGATGTGAAGATGGAAGAAAACATTGTGGTCGCTGTTTATGGGTTCCTGGAGAAATACGACTGTACTTTGTGTGCATCGGAGAAATCCTGACACCAATCGGAGTTCACAGATCAGCAAACTGATCACTGGTCCTCCTCAAATACCGTAGGGAAACGTCAGTCATCAGTTCCTGGATGAGAAGATGAAATTCTCCAAACTGTGTGCGACGCTGGATGATAATGAACCGAGACACGACGGCGTTTGCTGCAACGTTTGATGGTCTTCCACAGAAGGTATAAAGCGGCAGTGGTTGTAATATGTTCTATAATGAGGACTGAAAGAACAACTATTTTGCCTGAAACAACATCAACGGAGCGACTGTTTGAATGACGCGATAAAAACAACTGCAAGCCGTGGTGAAACTCGCACGATTAGAGCGATGCATCGGGTGTGAACGCACCATAACAGAGTATTCCTACACTCTGGTACTTACACTTGTACTCAAGTACAAGATCTGAATACTTCTACTTTTACTCAAGTACAAGATCTGAGTACTTCTACTTTTACTCAAGTACAAGATCTGAGTACTTCTACTTTTACTCAAGTACAAGATCTGAATACTTCTACTTTTACTCAAGACAAGATCTGAGTACTTCTACTTTTACTCATGTACAAGATCTGAGTACTTCTACTTTTACTCAAGTACAAGATCTGAATACTTCTACTTTTACTCAAGCACAAGATCTGAGTACTTCTACTTTTACTCAAGTACGAGATCTGAGTACTTCTACTTTTACTCAAGTACAAGATCTGAGTACTTCTACTTTTACTCAAGTACAGATCTGAGTACTTCTACTTTTACTCAAGTACAAGATCTGAATACTTCTACTTTTACTCAAGTACAAGATCTGAGTACTTCTACTTTTACTCAAGTACAAGATCTGAATACTTCTACTTTTACTCAAGTACCAGATCTGAGTACTTCTACTTTTACTCAAGTACCAGATCTGAGTACTTCTACTGTTACTCAAGTACCAGATCTGAGTACTTCTACTTTTACTTAAGTACGAGATCTGAGTACTTCTACTTTTACTCAAGTACCAGATCTGAGTATTTCTCCTCCTCTTAGTTGAGCCTCCATTAACCTGATATTATTCAGAGTCCTCTGGGGCTGGACCCCTGCTGTGATGAAATGACTGCTGGGGCTCTGATTGACAGAAAGAGTAATTAAATACAGTCTTTGTCTCCAGTAATGCAGACCTGCGGGAGCTCTGAGGGGTTTTGGACCGGAGGAACATTAGCATTGCAGATTCAGAGTTCAGTCACAGCTGCAGCGAGGAAACACTCAGCAGGAAGTAGAGATATATCCTATATCCTATAGCTTAGCGGTGGTGACGTGAAGTCATGTGACCATGCTGTAGTTCCTTTATAGCCCAACATTAGCCTCCTTTAGCTTAGCGGTGGTGACGTGAAGTCATGTGACCGTGCTGTAGTTCCTTTATAGCCCAACATTAGCCGCCTTTAGCTTAGCGGTGGTGACGTGATGTCATGTGACCGTGCTGTAGTTCCTTTATAGCCCAACATTAGCCCTCCTTTAGCTTAGCGTGGTGACGTGAAGTCATGTGACCTTGCTGTAGTTCCTTTATAGCCCAACATTAGCCGCCTTTAGCTTAGCGGTGATGACGTGATGTCATGTGACCGTGCTGTAGTTCCTTTATAGCCCAACATTAGCCTCCTTTAGCTTAGCGGTGGTGACGTGAAGTCATGTGACCGTGCTGTAGTTCCTTTATAGCCCAACATTAGCCACCTTTAGCTTAGCGGTGGTGACGTGAAGTCATGTGACCGTGCTGTAGTTCCTTCATAGCCCAACATTAGCGGCCTAAGTGGTAAACAGTAGTTTCCTCAAGTATAAAAACGTGCAGCCTGCAGAGCGCGTCTGAGCGTGCTGTAGTTCCTTTATCTATAGATATAGATATATGTAGCCTAGCATTAGCTCCTCTCTGATATCCTAGCGTTAGCTCTCACCTGCAAAGCGCGTCTGAGCGGCAGTTGGCCCTCAGCTCCAGGCAGGACGGCCTGGTTCTCTCCTGGTGGGAGCAGGACGGGACGATGGTGTGGCGGCGGCGCTCGGCACAGGCCTGATCCGAGCAGGAGCAGAACAGCAGGGGGTAGCTGAGCTCCCAGGAGACTCGCTCGAAGAACTGGCGCAGAGCCTGGGCACAGAGGGGGCGTTTATTACATTCATTACATCACATGGTTGAATACGCACTTCTGATTGGTCCATTTCGATATTCTTAGCGAAACTCTCGTGAGTTCCGGCAATGTAAAGACCTAATTAAAGAAAATCTTGTGTGTTTTTCAGTTTTTTATTTCTTTATTTGATCATATTATATATATATTATATTGTACAATGCCATGTCTTTTTATGCTGCTGCTTGGTTTTTAGAAATAAACCCAGTTTTTTTAAATATATTTTTTAAGGTATTTCTGCACCCACCTTCTGACACCTCTTGCGGCTGCAGGGCTCCTGATTGGCCAGCGTGGGCTGAGGGGGCGTGGCCTTGCTGCAGATGGAGTTGTATGCAGATCGAAGGCGTTTGCACGTCTCGTTCAGATTACACGACTTCGCCGCGTCCAGACACGGGTTACAGGGTTTCCCCGCCTCCGAGCAGGGGCTCATCCTCGACAGAGACGAGTCTGAAGGGTACGAAGAAGAAAAGATTTAAGATTAAAGGGACGTCAAAGGAAAATAAATCATCTGAGAGACACTAGATGACTGCAAGATCCGTTAAAAGAGTCTTAAGGTAACCGAAAAGAGATGCAAAGTGACATCAAAGAGACACAAAATGACAACAAGGGGACAAAAAGGGCTACAAAGAGACGAAACAACACAACATGATTACCAGCCTACAAAATTACATCAAAAGATACGAAACGACTTCAAAGAGACACAAGATGACTACAAAGAGACACAAGATGACTACAAAGAGACACACGATGACTACAAAGAGACACAAGATGACTACAAAGAGACACAAGATGACTACAAAGAGACACACGATGACTACAAAGAGACACACAATGACTACAAAGAAATTCAAAATGACTACAAAGATACACAAGATGACTACAAAGAGACACAATGACTACAAAGAAAGACTAAATTACTACAAAGAGACACGAAATGACATCCAAATGACTTCAAAGAGAATAAATGACTACAAAGAGACACAAAACGACTTCAAAGAGACACTAAAGACTACAAAGAGACACAAAATGACTTCAAAGAGACACTAAATGACTAGAAGAGACACAAAATGACTACAAAGAGACACTAAATGACTACAAAGAGACACTAAATGACTACAAAGAGACACACAATGACTACCAAGAGACACTAAATGACTACAAAGAGACACTAAATGACTACGAAGAGACACACAATGACTACAAAGAGACACTAAATGACTACAAAGAGACACTAAATGACTACAAAGAGACACACAATGACTACCAAGAGACACTAAATGACTACAAAGAGACACTAAATGACTACGAAGAGACACACAATGACTACAAAGAGACTCAAAACGACTTCAAAAAGACACAGAATGACTACAAAGAGACACAAAATGACTACGAAGAGACACACAATGACTACAAAGAGACACTAAATGACTACAAAGAGACACAAAACGACTTCAAAGAGACACAAAATGACTTCAAAGAGACACAAAATGACTTCAAAGAGACACTAAATGACTACAAAGAGACACAAAACGACTTCAAAGAGACACTAAATGACTACAAAGAGACATTAAATGACTACAAAGAGACACTAAATGACTACAAAGAGACTGTAAATGACTACAAAGAGACACACAATGACTACAAAGAGACAGTAAATGACTTCAAAGAGACAGTAAATGACTACAAAGAGACAGTAAATGACTACAAAGAGACACACAATGACTACAAAGAGACACTAAATGACTTCAAAGAGACAGTAAATGACTACAAAGAGACAGTAAATGACTACAAAGAGACACACAATGACTTCAAAGATAAAAAAAATTACTTCAAAGAGACACAAAAATACTACATAGAGAATCAAAACGACTTCAAAGTAACATAAAAATACCGTAGATACTGTACACTAATTCACTTTTTATACGATTGAGAATTACTGAAAAATACATTTGAAATGACCAGAGAGACAAAAACATCTGGAGCAGTGTCTACAAAACAACTCCACAGTTCTTAAAGTTAGTGTGAGCATCACATTATTTACTTTAATAAACAGTATTTTCTGCACTAAATACAATATCAGTTTAAGTGAAGCGAGAGCAAGAGAGAGAGAGAGAGAGAGAGAGAGAGAGAGAGAGAGAGGTGATGGAGAGGCCACCGCTGTGAGCTGTCAACACCTGTCACATGCAATTAAGCACAATTAACCAGAGTGTGTGTGTGTGTGTGTGTGTGTGTGTGTGTGTGTGTGTGTGTGTGTGTTTGTGTGTGTGTATGTGTGTGTGTGTGTGTGTGTGTGTGTGTGTGTGTGTGTGTGTGTGTGTGTGTGTGTGTTGGTGTGTGGTGTGTGCAGTATCAGTGTGTTCAGTGAGCGATTCACACTGTGCTGCTTCCCCTGCAGATAACCTCATGTTTGACACTGTATGCTCACACCACATAAGCACACACACACACCGACAGCGCACACACACCAAACAACACACACACACACAGTCAGGAGAGTACAAGATGGGAGTACTGCAGTGAGTGTTTTATTCTCACTGACAAAGTCTGCTCCGATTTGCTCTAAAACCTCAAACACCTACTGACAGCAAACACACACACTTACAAAACACACACAACACACACAGTCTGATCTACTGTAGTGTTTCCAGGAAAGGCTGCAGGATTGACGAGCAGTATATTCCTCTGTTGGTTTGATAAAATCAACTTAAGTAAAGAAAGTATTGGTAAATATCTGAGGTACTTTTAATTTAACGAGTATTATATTTCTCAAACTAAACTTTCTGAAACGCCTCCGTTGGACTCCTTTGTTTATTTACGTAACACAGGGACTCAGAATGTGGCCTTTTTTCCCTGATTTTGACCGTTTCTCAAAAATCTTCAATTATCAGAAAAAAAACATATATTCATTTTCAGAATTTTTACTTGTAACATTTGTTGAGACTTTTTTCTTCAGAATTCTTTGATTTTCATTTAAAAAAAAATGTTTTATGGGAATTTAGAATTTTTTTCAGAACTCTGAAAAGACATCTGGATATCGAAACTTTTCAGGAATTTGGACATTTTGTCATACATCTTATTTTAACAAAAATATACATATTTTTTAAAAAATTCAAAAATCTTCAACAAAAAAACGATATATATTTTTTTTAAATATATTTTTTTTATTTCAGAATTCTTTGATTTTCCGAAAAATATTATTTAATTTTGTTTTCAGAATCTTGAACATTTTTCAATAATTTTGAAAAAATATTCAACAATTTTGAAATTTTTCTCAGAAATCTTCTAATAAAAAAAAAAATGTTAAAAAAAGAAAAATTTTCTTAGAAATTCAAATGTTTTGATGAAAAGTCAAAATTCTGAAAATAATATATTTTTTAAATTTTTTCATGAAAAGTCAACATTAAGAACTAAAAAAAAATCTCTCTTTTCACGAAAAACGAAATATTGTGTGCTATTTTTTCAGAGAAGAGCTTGAATATTTTATGATTCTTAACTTCCTTTCAACTGTTTAAAAAAAATGAATTGTTTCTTATTTTCAGGTGAATTTTACATGATGATTTCAAACATAAAACACTGTTCATATGTACTTATTGCTAGTGTTCATGGTCTCTCTGTATAGCGGTTATATTCACATTTCTATATGTTTAGACCCTTGAAAAATACATTTCAGACAAGAATTAGTAGAAGAAACCAACAATAGGTATATATACACTAGAGAGGGATCATATATATATAACTAGACTTAAATAAATAATATATAAATAAATATATAAATATGAATGTACAGAGGCAGTATCCTGGCAGGAGTTCGGCCAATTAGAGACTTGCCCTGGGTCGTCCTGTTATCTCCCTCACACACAACCTCTCAACACACACATCCCTGCGACACACATACACACACACACACACACACAAACACACACACACACACACACACACACACGTATGTATTCTTTATTATATATATACTCAGCAGTGAGACGTGATCTAACGAGGTCAGCCGCAGAACTGGAGGGAGTTAGGGGGGAGAGAAAGGAGGGAGGAAACAGGAAAAGGAGGTCGGGTTGTGACAGAGAGAGAGAGAGATGAAGGAAACATACCGTCATGGACAGACAATTAAAGTGGACACAAATGATAGGACAGGTTATGATGTTCCTCTTAGAATAAAATAAGGTTTTCTGTTTACAGGATATGCTGCGGGTGGGATTAACACTTTTATTGATTATATATACTGTATATATTGTGAGAAAATCCTCTTAAATATATAATATTTTTTTATTAGAAGATTTCTGAGAAAATGTGAAAATTGTTGATTCTTTTTACAAAATTATTGAAACATTTTCAAGATTCTGAAAACAAAATTAAATAATAAAATATTAAATATCGAAATACTAAAAAATAAAATATTGTTTTTTCTTCAAAAAATTGAGGATTTTTAAGAAAAAAAAAAAATGTAATTTTTTTCATAATTTAAACCTTTAAAACATCTTAATACTATATTATGTAATTTCTTATTTAGTCTCAAGCATTGTGAACCCAGAAAGTGTTATTTTAGCCTTCATAGATGTTTCTTCATGTGGAACACTTGTGTTTTTATATCTGTTTCTCCTAATGGAGAGCTTTAGGTTGTTGTGGCACCTGCAGGCCACCGTAGATTTAAAGCACAATGATTGCTTTTACTTTGTGTATTTTTCACTACTTTATGCTGCACAATCTTAATTTCAGAAGGAGCTGTTTGAAGGTAAATATTCAGATACAGACGTCACAGATTATAACACATTATAATTTGCTTTGATTGAGTTTTTGGAGCACTTCCTGAGTCATATGTTTAAACTGCGTTATTCATTAATTGTGACTGTTAGCAGCATTGCAAAGAAAAACTTTAACGAAGAACAGAAAGTCCAAACAGACGGAGGATGAACTCAAAGCCCTAATTGCTGTTAAAATAACAGACTTTTCTTTTTTGAATAGTGTGTTTAAACCATGTTGAGTGAATGGCGTCCTGCTGTCAGAAATACAAAATAATTGCGTTGAGCTGAAGCTGCATTCAGGCTCCGGATCATGTAGCACAGGCTAATGCTAATCCAATCCTAATGCCAGCGCTAATCCTAATCCAGCCTATTAAAACCCATTTAAAACGCTTTGGGAGAAAATCTTGCCTTTCACATTTAGTCCATAAATGCAAACTGTTCTGACCTGAATGGAAACACTGAGGCTCTGTGGGGTCGATCACATGAGAAATCAAATACCTTTCTTTAAGATCTACTATCTGTCTTCATGATTATCTTAAAAGTCCCAAAATGTGCACATCTTCAACGTCAAAGAGCCTGAAGTGTAACATTTCCCAAATTGGAATCATAGAGTTTTTCTTATCTTATCTTATTATCTTAATCAACATTGAAAAGTAGTGTTGAAGCAGAAAATACCCTTTTAAGGCTCACTGTTGTCGGAAAATTAAATAAAATGTTTTATCTGCTTATTTAACAATGTGATCACATGACTCCGTCTGAAATTACTGCAGTAGCTAACCTCGAAAGGAGAGGAAACGAAGATAGAGGAGGAGAGATAATGGTAGGAGATAAAGGAGAAGGAAACATGAGAAGATAAGAGGAGACGAGAAGAGGGAGCAAGAAAAAGGTGAAAAAGGTGAAGAGGAAACGTGAGACGAGAGGCTGAAAAAGCAGAAAGCCGAGCAGATAATCCGTCCACAGGGAGAGGAGAAAACTACTGACACAGCTGAGTGTGTGTCTGTGTGTGTGTGTCTGTGTGTGTGTGTGTGTGTGTGTGTGTGTGTGTGTTTTCTTGTATTTTTCCCTTAACTGTGGTGCTGCTCACTTTTTGTCAAAGTGAAGTGAAACGTCTCTTTGCAGTGAGCTAATACAGTGTTTAACAGCGCTGAAATAAAAACATCATAATGGTGCTCATAGGAACAAAAAGACATTTAACTCTTTAATAGAAATGTCCTTTATTTACTGACAAACCTCAACTGAGACAACACTTTCTTTCCTTATCTGTACTTGAACGTAGCCTTAAAGATGTACGTTGTAAACAGGGCGGCGCAGCTACGTGCTAAAGGCTAACGCGTGCTTAGCTTGTTTCTCTGATAATTTAACTCAGTCAAACAAGCTGGTCACATGACTTCACGTCACCACCACTAAGCTAAAGGTGGCTAATGTTGGGCTATAAAGGAACTACAGCACGGTCACATGACTTCACGTCACACCACTAAGCTAAAGGAGGCTAATGTTGGGCTATAAAGGAACTACAGCACAGTCACATGACTTCACGTCACCACCGCTAAGCTAAAGGTGGCTAATGTTGGGCTATAAAGGAACTACAGCACGGTCACATGACTTCACGTCACCACCGCTAAGCTAAAGGTGGCTAATGTTGGGCTATAAAGGAACTACAGCACGGTCACATGACTTCACGTCACCACCGCTAAGCTAAAGGAGGCTAATGTTGGGCTATAAAGGAACTACAGCCACGGTCACATGACTTCACGTCACCACCGCTAAGCTAAAGGGGCTAATGTTGGGCTATAAAGGAACTACAGCACGGTCACATGACTTCACGTCACCACCGCTAAGCTAAAGGTGGCTAATGTTGGGCTATAAAGGAACTACAGCACGGTCACATGACTTCACGTCACCACCGCTAAGCTAAAGGTGGCTAATGTTGGGCTATAAAGGAACTACAGCACGGTCACATGACTTCACGTCACCACCGCTAAGCTAAAGGTGGCTAATGTTGGGCTATAAAGGAACTACAGCACGGTCACATGACTTCACGTCACCACCCTAAGCTAAAGGTGGCTAATGTTGGGCTATAAAGGAACTACAGCACGGTCACATGACTTCACGTCACCACCGCTAAGCTAAAGCGGCTAATGTTGGGCTATAAAGGAACTACAGCACGGTCACATGACTTCACGTCACCACCGCTAAGCTAAAGGAGGCTAATGTTGGCTATAAAGGAACTACAGCACGGTCACATGACTTCACGTCACCACCGCTAAGCTAAAGGTGGCTAATGTTGGGCTATAAAGGAACTACAGCACGGTCACATGACTTCACGTCACCACCGCTAAGCTAAAGGTGGCTAATGTTGGGCTATAAAGGAACTACAGCACGGTCACATGACTTCACGTCACCACCGCTAAGCTAAAGGCGGCTAATGTTGGGCTATAAAGGAACTACTGCATGGTCACATGACTTCACGTCACCACCGCTAAGCTAAAGGTGGCTAATGTTGGGCTATAAAGGAACTACAGCACGGTCACATGACTTCACGTCACCACCGCTAAGCTAAAGGAGGCTAATGTTGGGCTATAAAGGAACTACAGCACGGTCACATGACTTCACGTCACCACCGCTAAGCTAAAGGAGGCTCATGTTGGGCAATAAAGGAACTACAGCAAGGTCACATGACTTCACGTCACCACCGCTAAGCTAAAGGCGGCTAATGTTGGGCTATAAAGGAACTACTGCATGGTCACATGACTTCACGTCACCACCGCTAAGCTAAAGGTGGCTAATGTTGGGCTATAAAGGAACTACAGCACGGTCACATGACTTCACGTCACCACCGCTAAGCTAAAGGAGGCTAATGTTGGGCAATAAAGGAACTACAGCACGGTCACATGACTTCACGTCACCACCGCTAAGCTAAAGGAGGCTAATGTTGGCT
>JAAKFY010000012.1:3031902-3034402 GCA_011823955.1 Dissostichus mawsoni
GAGATGTTTCGGAGCTCTTTCCGTGTCTCAGTTGATATTCGCTGCCTCACAGAAGACGTTTTCTGGCATCAAACAGGAACTGAAAGGAAGTGAAAACATGAGGGATGTTGACAGCGTGCAGAAGATAAATTCCTCTGTGATGGAAATCTCTTAAAAGCTTCCCGATGATCAGAACTGTCAGATGGTGACACCTTTTATCTTGTCTATTATTTTTTACAGCTGTCAGCACACATTGTCACTTCAAATGACTTTCTGATCCACTGACGGCACCCAGAGGAATATTCAGTTACATCATTCCCTACAATAATCAAAAATCACATGGAGAAATCCCATTGGACTACGGCGATGCTGCCTTCAGGGACCAACACAGAAATACGACATCTCTTCATAACTCATTACGGAGGTCCTGATCCAACGTAGGCCTCTTCTTAAGTTATTGGTTTCGATTCTTTGTAACACTGAATGTTATCAACGTTTTTTAGTGGATACGAGACTTTGAACTCTTTAAATGCACAACCATTTTAATCATGAAGCAGCTTTTATGCAGAAGTTCAGTGTTGAGCTCATATCACAGCAGCTGCAGGCGGACATGGACATTAACATGTAATATGTCAAAGGAAACACACACACACAAACCACACGCACACACACAGACACACACACACACACACACACCACACACACACGACACACACATACCATGTATACATCACTTCAGGGGACATCACATTGACTTCCATGCATTTCCTGGAGACTTATCCTAACCTTAACCAAGTCTGCACCCTAAAATTAATAAATGTCCCCATAAGGGAGGCGAGTCCCCACACGTGACTGTGTAAACAGATTTAGGTCCCCACAAGGATAGTAATGCTAGGCCACACACACACACACGCACACACACCACACACACACACACACACACACACACACACACCACACACACACCACACACACACAACACACACACACACACACACACACACACAACACACACACACCACACACAACACACACACACACACACACACACTCCACCGGTCATCAATGTGTCAGAAGATGTTAATTTAAGCGTATTAAATCAGAACAACACAAACAGAATATCCCGAGAATTATGTGACCTTTGATTAAATGTAACGGTAAAACAAACGTACAGATTGCTAAGACTCTAGCTAACGTTGGGCTATAAAGGAACTACAGCACGCCTCATTTAAACAATTGTTAGCAACCTCTGTTTTTAAATTCACTCGTGGGGTATTTATGACGTAATTAATGTCCTTTAATAAAAATGTCTTCAGCTCGTGTTAACCACAGACCTTATATCAGAGCATCAGATACATAAAGTAAAGAATGACTTGGTAAACATGTCTCTTCTGAAGCTAACTCATTAGCATTCTGTTTGTGTCCTCCTGGCTCTCAGATGCTCACTTAGCCCTTGTGTTGTGTTCGAAAGCTGTTACCGTTCATGGTGTTCGCGGGTCAGTTTTGACCCATGATTTATTTCAGTCCAAAACACTCAACAAAAATGACTATCATCCAATATTGTTTTACCAACATCATAACCTACTTATTATGCATTCATAACCGTACAATCCCGTTGTAATTTTATTTGATTGCCCCAAAACACATCACACCACATATGGCACACGTGCATGTGTGAGTTCAGGTTCAAGTGTTAGTGTACATATTTTTGAGAAAGGTCGAGTTCCCGTGGGGGGGGGAGGGGGGCAGAGGGAGGGGAGACCAGGGGTATGTTGCGAAAAATGATTGTTACAGTGGATGAAGGGGGGGGGGGAGGGGTGTCTAAAGTCAAAGATGAATCTTGATTGGGCCAAATTTGACCCCGAGTCACCCACAATAATTCTGCAGGGTCTCCCCAGACCCGAATAACAAATTATACACTTTTTTTTTAGAGACCTTCAGACTTGGCTCAAATGGTCAGAATCAGTTGTGTAGTGTTTTGTGGAGGATATCATGAAGCCTTGTTCCGATAACAAAAACTAGAGCGTAGTTATTATATCATTTTCACTTGAAACGGGTCACGGGACCCCCGAACACAACATAAGGGTTCATCACACCATCACTCCACAGCTGATGACCGGCTTAATCAATATTGAATTTCCATCAAATCTGCATCCATTAGACATCAGATTTTACTCTCCTCTCACACCTTATTTCAGGCTAACAACCAACAATAAAACACCCTTGTTTGCCAACAGGAAGTGTGTTATCAGCATCCTCCCTTTCTCCTCCAGGTAAACCTCACAGCTGATTCACACTGTGTGACATTTCAATCGGCATTTTTAATCCGTGCACGTTAGCATGGCGGCTAACTGCTGATTTACTGCAGTCCTTGTCTCTGCAGCCACCGTTAGCATCTGTCTGACATTTAGCAGATCATCGAGTCCCTGCTGCTAATCCTCTCTGACACCGGGAAATAATACCTCATGAGACACAAACACATACACAAAAACACACTCCTTTTAATAAATGCTGGATATGT
>JAAKFY010000012.1:3039402-3041902 GCA_011823955.1 Dissostichus mawsoni
TGTGTGCGTCACTCTTTAGTGTCCCTGGTCTCCAGCTGTGTGCATCACTCTTTAGTGTCTCCTGGTCTCCAGCTGTGTGCATCACTCTTTAGTGTCCCCTGGTCTCCCAGCTGTGTGCGTCACTCTTTAGTGTCCCCTGGTCTCCCAGCTGTGTGCGTCACTCTTTAGTGTCCCCTGGTCTCCCAGCTGTGTGCTTCACTCTTTAGTGTCCCCTGGTCTCCAGCTGTGTGCTTCACTCTTTAGTGTCCCTGGTCTCCCAGCTGTGTGCGTCACTCTTTAGTGTCCCCTGGTCTCCAGCTGTGTGCTTCACTCTTTAGTGTCCCCTGGTCTCCCAGCTGTGTGTGTCACTCTTTAGTGTCCCCTGGTCTCCAGCTGTGTACTTCACTCTTTAGTGTCCCCTGGTCTCCCAGCTGTGTGCGTCACTCTTTAGTGTCCCCTGGTCTCCAGCTGTGTGCTTCACTCTTTAGTGTCCCCTGGTCTCCCAGCTGTGTGCGTCACTCTTTAGTGTCCCCCTGGTCTCCAGCTGTGTGCGTCACTCTTTAGTGTCCCCTGGTCTCCCAGCTGTGTGCGTCACTCTTTAGTGTCCCCTGGTCTCCCAGCTGTGTGCGTCACTCTTTAGTGTCCCCTGGTCTCCTAGCTGTGTGCGTCACTCTTTAGTGTCCCCTGGTCTCCAGCTGTGTGCGTCACTCTTTAGTGTCCCTTGGTCTCCCAGCTGTGTGCGTCACTCTTTAGTGTCCCCTTGTCTCCAGCTGTGTGCATCACTCTTTAGTGTCCCCTGGTCTCCAGCTGTGTGCATCACTCTTTAGTGTCCCCTTAAATGAGCCGATCTTCTTAAGTCCCAGAGGAGAAGCTGCAATTTAAATCTGGTCCTGCTGCATTATAATCCTGAATATGGTTATTGTCGGAGGCGTCAGAAGATAAATATTCGTTATTCTTATCGTCTGCTTGGATTTAAATTCAGGAAATGTAAAAAGCCTTTATCTCAGGAGAAGCTTTCTATGTTTTATTCAACACCATCAACTCGTCTGTCTTTGGCCTTTTCTGTAAATCCCCACATGACCAGATTATAACGTTTCTAAAAATACATTCAAATACAGCCAGTGAAATACATTTAAAGAGGCCTGTTCTTCTTCTGTGGTGTTCCCTCTCCTGTAGTGTGTCATGTGTTAGTGCATGTAAATCAGGGGGGTCAAACTCAAATACACAGTGGGCCAAAATAAAAAAAATGGGTACTAGTGGAGGAGGGCCGGACTGGTTCAATGTTTATTGAATGAACTTATTGCACATATTAAACCTGGAACTAACAAAGCTTAAATTATTGCCTATAAAAACAACATTAAACATTAAATAATCAGTTGCATTCATTTCTTATGGCTCTATCTGCAGCTTCTCCAGAGTCATTTCTTATGGCTCTATCTGCAGCTTCTCCAGAGTCATTTCTTATGAGTACATTTCTCCACAGACCAACAACAGCTTCAACAAAACTATTTCCCTCAAAGAGAAAACCAACATGCCCTGTTGTCTCAAGAGAGAAAGTGCAGAAGGAAACATCCATTAAACTCAGTGTGCTGCTCTGTGATGCTAGTTCAAGCAGATACTTGGCATCTCATCTCGGGTGCAAGTTCATCAATGTTTGGGGTCAGGCTCTGAGCTGAGGAGACCCTCAGGATGGAGTGAAGGTGTGCGTGCAATATACCGGCGGGCCAGATCTAATAGTAATTAAGAATTATCCTGCGGGCCGAAATTAAATCCACCACGGGCCTGATTGGGCCCCCGGGCCTTGAGTTTGACACATGTGATGTAAATGGTCTGCAAAGGCTAAAATAGCTGTGTATTAGTAGTGACATCGCTATGTAACACTTGCTGTTTATCATGACTAGCGCTCAAACACATTGTACGTGATAGGCTAAGGGGCGGGACATCTCTAAGCTGTTGACCAATCACAACAGAGCCGCCCAGCTAACCAACCAGAGCAGACTGGGCTCTGGTTTCAGACAGAGGGTGAAAAGAGGACAGGCAGTATGAGAACATAAAGAGCTTTTTGAACATTATGTTTTCCTCTCTGATGAATAAGTCCATCACATTAACATAATAGCCGTCTGTTTACTCTCCTCGTTATTGTCTTAATGACTTCATAATTGCATCTTGATGTAAACACTAACGAGCTGCAGACAGGTCAGATATTTCCCAGAGGAAACATTCAGAAGATAAAGTCCATTAGTCAAAGGTCTGCAAGCAAATATAAAATACATCAATGTCAAGAGACGTTTTGTTCTAAACATCAAATACGTCAGTTAATACCTGTGTGCCTAAATGAGATATTATACTTCATCACGCCCAACATTAGCTCCTTTAGCTTAGCGGTGGTGACGTGAAGTCATGTGACCGTGCTGTAGTTCCTTTATACCAACATTAGCTTCCTTTAGCTTAGCGCTAGTGACGTGAAGTCATGTGACCGTGCTGTAGTTCCTTCATAGCCCAACATTAGCCACCTTTAGCT
>JAAKFY010000012.1:3046902-3049402 GCA_011823955.1 Dissostichus mawsoni
ATTGAGATAAAATCTCATTTTCAATGCTGACCTGGCCAAGAAGGCAGCAACGTTACACATAACACATAACACAAACATATAAAATACAGAGAACACAACTAAGAAAACAAAAGACGAAAAAGCAGTCACTACATTGTGCACATTAGGACAGTAAGAAAGGTAAAATAAAATGTAAAATAATATATATAGAAAGAGACAACAATTTTTATAAATATAAAATAAAATAAAATGTATGTAGCACATTAGCTGGTTAGCACGCTAGCACATCAGCTTACCCTCTGTGAGCCCCATGTGGATGCTCCAGTAGTTCTGAAGGCACTGCAGCTCCTTCTTCATGCCCCTCTTGCAGCGACAGTCGTACAGCGTGGAGTCCCTCAGAACCTCCAGCGCCCCGCGGCACTCTCTGGACGCCAGCATGGTGCTGCGCTCGCGGCCCCCCCCCGACAGGCACTGGCGCATGATGCGGAACTGAGAGCTGCACTGGGGCTTCTGGTTGCACAGCTCCGAGGCCCGCACACAGTCCAGAGGCTCCGCCCAGCCGGGGGGGCGGGGTCACACACACACACACCTGCAACAACAAAGAGATACAGTAAACACACACACACCTACAACAACACATAGATACAGTAAACACACACACACCTACAACAACACAGAGATACAGTAAACGCACACACACACACACACACCTACAACAACACAGAGTTACAGTAAACACACACACACACACACCTACAACAACACAGAGATACAGTAAACGCACACACACACACACACACCTACAACAACACATAGATACAGTAAACACACACACACCTACAACAACACAGAGATACAGTAAACACACACACACACACACACACACACACACACACCTACAACAACACAGAGTTACAGTAAACACACACACCTACAACAACACATAGATACAGTAAACACACACACACACACCTACAACAACACAGAGTTACAGTAAACACACACACACACACACACACACACACACACACACACCTACAACAACACAGAGATACAGTAAACACACACACACACACACACACACACACACCTGCAACAACACAGAGATACAGTAAACACACACACACACACACACACATACACACACACACACACACCTACAACAACACAGAGTTACAGTAAACACACACACACACACACACACCTACAACAACACAGAGTTACAGTAAACACACACACACACACACACACACACACACACACACACACACACACACACCTACAACAACACAGAGTTACAGTAAACACACACACACACACACACACACACACACACACACACCTACAACAACACAGAGATACAGTAAACACACACACACACACACACACACACACACACCTGCAACAACCAGAGATACAGTAAACACACACACACACACACACACACACACACACACACCTACAACAACACAGAGTTACAGTAAACACACACACACACACACACCTACAACAACACAGAGTTACAGTAAACACACACACACACACACACACACACACACACACACACACACACACACACACACACCTACAACAACACAGAGTTACAGTAAACACACACACACACACACACACACACACACACACACCTACAACAACACAGAGTTACAGTAAACACACACACCACACACACACCACACACCACACACACACACACACACACACACACACACACACACACACACACACACACCCTGCAACAACACAAAATAAAATATATGTAGAGATTAAGATAAATATATATAAAAACCAACATAAAGTCAGAGAGCATTGCAATAGATGCGACTAAATGAACTATAAATACAGGATATGTACATGTAGGACGTTCTGTTAGAGAGAAACCTCTCTGGGACCCCTAACCCTCTTTATCTCCAGAAACACCACGGCTTTAACAATGAACACATCCGCTCACTCAGAGGACAAATATACAACTGCTTTTTTAAAAACTAAGTCTAATCAATGCTTTATCCGCCAAAAGGGTTGATTTCAATGTGTTCACATACTTGGGTCTATTGTGACTTTTCTGGGCCCAAATCCCGCTTTGAGACATGTATAGAGTAACCATGGAACACAACTGAACTACAAGAAGAAGAAAAACATTACAAAGCGACAGAAAAATGACCAAAATAGACATAATATGACCAGAAATGTGACAAAGCAGCCAAATAGAGAAGAAACAAACAAAAGAGATGTAAAACAACGATGTTAAAAAACCAAAGAGACATAAAATGACAAGAAATGTGTGTGAAATTAACAAAAGAGACATTAATGGCCAAAAAGACATATAAAAGGAGAGAAATACTAACCCTCACCCAAAAGGAGATGTTGATGAGCAAAATGTGACGTAAAAAGGGACTAAAAACAGATCAAATGTGGTCGAAAATGAACACATTTCTGAGTGAAAAACAATGTAAATTCCCAAAATTGACCATTACCAACAACAAGAGATGTAAAGTCCCAAATA
>JAAKFY010000012.1:3056902-3111902 GCA_011823955.1 Dissostichus mawsoni
CGTGGTGTTCACAGCAGAGGATAACAGCTGCTGGCCTGGACACAGTTTGCACCTCACCGTCACATTCCTGTCTATTCTTCGGACGAACTCAAAATAATGGGCATAGCTCCACCCCTCGAAAGTTATCGCTGACTCAGCCATGTTCATGCAGCACTGCACGTGGAGATGTGGACGCGCAAGTCGCGCAGATTACGTACATATAAACCTGCGGCGGAAACCCCTCTTGTCTGTCAGTGTGATTATGACTGATTTTATAAAAGTAACGAAGTAACGTGTGTCGGGGCAATGTTAGTAACTGTAGTGTGATTACTGAATTATAAAAGTAACGCGTTACACTACTCCGTTACGACAAAAGTAATATTATTACAGTAACGCGTTACACCCAACTCTGTATAGGACATAGAACAAGTAAAACAGATAAAATAGAATAGAAATAGTGCAAGAAGAGTCTATATGCAAGTAATGGATTATGATTGCACTGCCGTACCAGGCCGTGATGCAGCCAGTCAGGATCCTCTCTACGGTGCACCTGTAGAAGGTCAGGATGCTCTCTATGGTGCACCTGTAGAAGGTCAGGATCCTCTCTACGGTGCACCTGTAGAAGGTCAGGATCCTCTCTATGGTGCACCTGTAGAAGGTCAGGATCCTCTCTATGGTGCACCTGTAGAAGGTCAGGATGCTCTCTATGGTGCACCTGTAGAAGGTCAGGATGCTCTCTATGGTGCACCTGTAGAAGGTCAGGATGCTCTCTATGGTGCACCTGTAGAAGGTCAGGATGCTCTCTATGGTGCACCTGTAGAAGGTCAGGATGCTCTCTATGGTGCACCTGTAGAAGGTCAGGATGCTCTCTATGGTGCACCTGTAGAAGGTCAGGATCCTCTCTATGGTGCACCTGTAGAAGGTCAGGATGCTCTCTATGGTGCACCTGTAGAAGGTCAGGATGCTCTCTATGGTGCACCTGTAGAAGGTCAGGATGCTCTCTAGGTGCACCTGTAGAAGGTCAGGATGCTCTCTATGGTGCACCAGTAGAAGGTCAGGATCCTCTCTATGGTGCACCTGTAGAAGGTCAGGATCCTCTCTATGGTGCACCTGTAGAAGGTCAGGATGCTCTCTATGGTGCACCTGTAGAAGGTCAGGATGCTCTCTATGGTGCACCTGTAGAAGGTCAGGATGCTCTCTATGGTGCACCTGTAGAAGGTCAGGATCCTCTCTATGGTGCACCTGTAGAAGGTCAGGATGCTCTCTATGGTGCACCTGTAGAAGGTCAGGATGCTCTCTATGGTGCACCTGTAGAAGGTCAGGATGCTCTCTATGGTGCACCTGTAGAAGGTCAGGATGCTCTCTACGGTGCACCTGTAGAAGGTCAGGATGCCTCTCTATGGTGCACCAGTAGAAGGTCAGGATCTCTCTATGGGCACCTGTAGAAGGTCAGGATCCTCTCTATGGTGCACCTGTAGAAGGTCAGGATGCTCTCTATGGTGCACCTGTAGAAGGTCAGGATGCTCTCTATGGTGCACCTGTAGAAGGTCAGGATGCTCTCTATGGTGCACCTGTAGAAGGTCAGGATCCTCTCTATGGTGCACCTGTAGAAGGTCAGGATGCTCTCTATGGTGCACCTGTAGAAGGTCAGGATCCTCTCTATGGTGCACCTGTAGAAGGTCAGGATACTCTCTATGGTGCACCGGCAGATGGTCAGGATGCTCTCTATGGTGCACCTGTAGAAGGTCAGGATGCTCTCTATGGTGCACCTGTAGAAGGTCAGGATCCTCTCTATGGTGCACCTGTAGAAGGTCAGGATGCTCTCTACGGTGCACCTGTAGAAGGTCAGGATGCTCTCTACGGTGCACCTGTAGAAGGTCAGGATCCTCTCTACGGTGCACCTGTAGAAGGTCAGGATGCTCTCTACGGTGCACCTGTAGAAGGTCAGGATGCTCTCTATGGTGCACCTGTAGAAGATGCAGAGTCCATGTTGAACCTCCTCATCCTGCGGAACAATTACCTCATAATGTCCAGGGACTTTTCACAAGAAGAGAAAACATACACATGTTGAGAGGAAACTGCATTTTTTAAAACCACCCATACGAACAAATTCCAAACTTCATTGCATCACAACAGAAGGTGTTTCATCTGTGGAATAACTGTAATGATGAGCTGAAATACTGTGCAACTTTATCTAAACTAAAACTCTCCTTTAGAAACCAAATCCTGAATGGTTCCGAGCAGGTCCGGTGAAGTGATGCTCGCTATTTCTTGTTGTTGTAAAAGTTATTTATTTTTGGTTCTTTTGTACAAAATAATGATTTGTTTAAAAGAATGAATCCAATATCACGGATGCTGATGACGAGGTCCTAAACTTGTATTTCATGAACAATACATGTACGCTAGGGGGGGGGGGGTAGGACCAGAAACGTTTTTAAGCTTCTTCTTGCCGCTTTTGAACATGACAGAAACTTTGAGAATACATTTTTTTATACCTTGAACGTTTTTTATTTTGCTCGTCTTTGTTATAAGTATTATTATTGTTTTGTTTTTTTCTAACCTGTTCAATAAATTGACTAATACCATTTCAAATTTGTCTAGCTGTTTTGGTGATGGTGTTTGTGTGATGAGTCCATGGCAGTCTTCAGTGATGAGTCAGGTCCTCAGTGATGAGTCAGGTCCTCAGTGATGAGTCCATGTCAGGTCCAGTGATGAGTCCATGTCAGGTCCTCAGTGATGAGTCCATGTCAGGTCCTCAGTGATGAGTCCATGTCAGGTCTCAGTGATGAGTCCATGTCAGGTCCTCAGTGATGAGTCCATGTCAGGTCCTCAGTGATGAGTCCATGTCAGGTCCTCGGTGATGAGTCCATGTCAGGTCCTCGTGATGAGTCCATGTCAGGTCCTCGGTGATGAGTCCATGTCAGGTCCTCGGTGATGAGTCCATGTCAGGTCCTCGGTGATGAGTCCATGTCAGGTCCTCGGTGATGAGTCCATGTCAGGTCCTCGGTGATGAGTCCATGTCAGGTGCTCAGTGATGAGTCCATGTCAGGTCCTCAGTGATGAGTCAGGTCCTCAGTGATGAGTCCATCTCAGGTCCTCAGTGATGAGTCCAGGTCAGGTCTCAGTGATGAGTCCATGTCAGGTCCTCGGTGATGAGTCCATGTCAGGTGCTCAGTGATGAGTCCATGTCAGGTCCTCAGTGATGAGTCAGGTCCTCAGTGATGAGTCCATCTCAGGTCCTCAGTGATGAGTCCAGGTCAGGTCCTCAGTGATGAGTCCATGTCAGGTCCTCAGTGATGAGTCCATGTCAGGTCCTCAGTGATGAGTCCATGTCAGGTCCTCAGTGATGAGTCCAGGTCAGGTCCTCAGTGATGAGTCCAGGTCAGGTCCTCAGTGATGAGTCCATCTCAGGTCCTCAGTGATGAGTCCAGGTCAGGTCCTCAGAGATGAGTCCAGGTCAGGTCCTCAGTGATGAGTCCATGTCAGGTCTTCAGTGATGAGTCCATGTCAGGTCCTCAGTGATGTCCATGTCAGGTCTTCAGTGATGAGTCCATGTCAGGTCCTCAGTGATGAGTCCATGTCAGGTCCTCAGTGATGAGTCCATGTCAGGTCCTCAGTGATGAGTCCATGTCGGTCCTCAGTGATGAGTCCATGTCAGGTCCTCAGTGATGAGTCCATGTCAGGTCTTCATGATGAGTCCATGTCAGGTCCTCAGTGATGAGTCCATGTCAGGTCCTCAGTGATGAGTCCATGTCAGGTCTTCAGTGATGAGTCAGGTCCTCAGTGATGAGTCCATGTCAGGTCCTCAGTGTGAGTCCATGTCAGGTCCTCAGTGATGAATCTTTGTCAGGTCCTCAGTGATGAGTCCATGTCAGGTCCTCAGTGATGAGTCCATGTCAGGTCTTCAGTGATGAGTCCATGTCAGGTCTTCAGTGATGAGTCAGGTCCTCAGTGATGAGTCAGGTCCTCAGTGATGAGTCCATCTCAGGTCCTCAGTGATGAGTCCATGTCAGGTCCTCAGTGATGAGTCCATGTCAGGTCTTCAGTGATGAGTCCATGTCAGGTCTTCAGTGATGAGTCCATGTCAGGTCCTCATGATGAGTCCATGTCAGGTGCTCAGTGATGAGTCCATGTCAGGTCCTCAGTGATGAGTCCATGTCAGGTCCTCGGTGATGAGTCCATGTCAGGTGCTCAGTGATGAGTCAGGTCCTCGGTGATGAGTCAGGTCCTCAGTGATGAGTCCATCTCAGGTCCTCAGTGATGAGTCCAGGTCAGGTCCTCAGTGATGAGTCCATATCAGGTGCTCAGTGATGAGTCCATGTCAGGTCCTCAGTGATGAGTCAGGTCCTCAGTGATGAGTCCATCTCAGGTCCTCAGTGATGAGTCCAGGTCAGGTCCTCAGTGATGAGTCCATGTCAGGTCCTCAGTGATGAGTCCATGTCAGGTCCTCAGTGATGAGTCCAGGTCAGGTCCTCAGTGATGAGTCCATCTCAGGTCCTCAGTGATGAGTCCAGGTCAGGTCCTCAGAGATGAGTCCAGGTCAGGTCCTCAGTGATGAGTCCATGTCAGGTCTTCAGTGATGAGTCCATGTCAGGTCCTCAGTGATGAGTCCATGTCAGGTCTTCAGTGATGAGTCCATGTCAGGTCCTCAGTGATGAGTCCATGTCAGGTCTTCAGTGATGAGTCCATGTCAGGTCCTCAGTGATGAGTCCATCTCAGGTCCTCAGTGATGAGTCCATGTCAGGTGCTCAGTGATGAGTCTATGTCAGGTCCTCAGTGATGAGTCCATGTCAGGTCCTCAGTGATGAGTCCATGTCAGGTCTTCAGTGATGAGTCCATGTCAGGTCTTCAGTGATGAGTCCATGTCAGGTCTTCAGTGATGAGTCAGGTCCTCAGTGATGAGTCAGGTCCTCAGTGATGAGTCCATCTCAGGTCCTCAGTGATGAGTCCATGTCAGGTCCTCAGTGATGAGTCCATGTCAGGTCTTCAGTGATGAGTCCATGTCAGGTCTTCAGTGATGAGTCCATGTCAGGTCCTCAGTGATGAGTCCATGTCAGGTGCTCAGTGATGAGTCCATGTCAGGTCCTCAGTGATGAGTCCATGTCAGGTCCTCGGTGATGAGTCCATGTCAGGTGCTCAGTGATGAGTCAGGTCCTCGGTGATGAGTCAGGTCCTCAGTGATGAGTCCATCTCAGGTCCTCAGTGATGAGTCCAGGTCAGGTCCTCAGTGATGAGTCCATATCAGGTGCTCAGTGATGAGTCCATGTCAGGTCCTCAGTGATGAGTCAGGTCCTCAGTGATGAGTCCATCTCAGGTCCTCAGTGATGAGTCCAGGTCAGGTCCTCAGTGATGAGTCCATGTCAGGTCCTCAGTGATGAGTCCATGTCAGGTCCTCAGTGATGAGTCCAGGTCAGGTCCTCAGTGATGAGTCCATCTCAGGTCCTCAGTGATGAGTCCAGGTCAGGTCCTCAGAGATGAGTCCAGGTCAGGTCCTCAGTGATGAGTCCATGTCAGGTCTTCAGTGATGAGTCCATGTCAGTCCTCAGTGATGAGTCCATGTCAGGTCTTCAGTGATGAGTCCATGTCAGGTCCTCAGTGATGAGTCCATGTCAGGTCCTCAGTGATGAGTCCATGTCAGGTCTTCAGTGATGAGTCCATGTCAGGTCCTCAGTGATGAGTCATCTCAGGTCCTCAGTGATGAGTCCATGTCAGGTGCTCAGTGATGAGTCTATGTCAGGTCCTCAGTGATGAGTCCATGTCAGGTCCTCAGTGATGAGTCCATGTCAGGTCTTCAGTGAATGATCCATGTCAGGTCTTCAGTGATGAGTCCATGTCAGGTCTTCAGTGATGAGTCAGGTCCTCAGTGATGAGTCAGGTCCTCAGTGATGAGTCCATCTCAGGTCCTCAGTGATGAGTCCATGTCAGGTCCTCAGTGATGAGTCCATGTCAGGTCTTCAGTGATGAGTCCATGTCAGGTCTTCAGTGATGAGTCCATTCAGGTCCTCATGATGAGTCCATGTCAGGTGCTCAGTGATGAGTCCATGTCAGGTCCTCAGTGATGAGTCCATGTCAGGTCCTCGTGATGAGTCCATGTCAGGCTCAGTGATGATCAGGTCCTCAGTGATGAGTCAGGTCCTCAGTGATGAGTCCATCTCAGGTCCTCAGTGATGATCCAGGTCAGGTCCTCAGTGATGAGTCCATGTCAGGTGCTCAGTGATGAGTCCATGTCAGGTCCAGTGATGATCAGTCCTCAGTGATGAGTCCATCTCAGGTCCTCAGTGATGAGTCCAGGTCAGGTCCTCAGTGATGAGTCCATGTCAGGTCCTCAGTGATGAGTCATGTCAGGTCCTCAGTGATGAGTCCAGGTCAGGTCCTCAGTGATGAGTCCATCTCAGGTCCTCAGTGATGAGTCCAGGTCAGGTCCTCAGAGATGAGTCCAGGTCAGGTCCTCAGTGATGAGTCCATGTCAGTCTTCAGTGATGAGTCCATGTCAGGTCCTCAGTGATGAGTCCATGTCATGTCTTCAGTGATGAGTCCATGTCAGTCCTCAGTGATGAGTCCATGTCAGGTCTTCAGTGATGAGTCCATGTCAGGTCCTCAGTGATGAGTCCATGTCAGGTCCTCAGTGATGAGTCCATGTCAGGTCTTCATGATGAGTCCATGTCAGGTCCTCAGTGATGAGTCCATGTCAGGTCTTCAGTGATGAGTCCATGTCAGGTCCTCAGTGATGAGTCCATCTCAGGTCCTCAGTGATGAGTCCATGTCAGGTGCCTCAGTGATGAGTCCATGTCAGGTCCTCAGTGATGAGTCAGGTCCTCAGTGATGAGTCCATCTCAGGTCCTCAGTGATGAGTCCAGGTCAGGTCCTCAGTGATGAGTCCATGTCAGGTCCTCATGATGAGTCCATGTCAGGTCCTCAGTGATGAGTTCATGTCAGGTCCTCAGTGATGAGTTTCATGTCAGGTCCTCAGTGATGAGTTCAGGTCAGTCCTCAGATGAGTCCATGTCAGGTCCTCAGTGATGAATCCATGTCAGTCCTCAGTGATGAGTCCATGTCAGTTCCTCAGTGATGAGTTCATGTCAGGTCCTCAGTGATGTGACACTGAGGAACCTGAAGCTGCTGACTCTCTCCACCGTAGTCCCATTGATGGCGATGGGGCGTGACCCTCTCTAAACAAAAGTAAATAAATAGTTTTACATGAAATTCCTAACTTACTATATTGTAAACATCTACAGTTGACAATATCATTTATAAAAATAAAAATCATAGAAGTGGAGAAATCTCTGCAGGGAGGACCAAGGTTTAAAAACACACACTATTATTTACTCAACAATAAGTCACAGTTATCCTCCTTGCATGTTGCTGTGGGTTTTTTTACATAATACAGTAATAAGCCTTATAGTCTTAAATGCAGTATAATGTATGTTTTTTTTTTTTTTTAAATGACATTTAAATAAAAAATTAAATAAGCAACTTCCAATTTACAATAATACCATATAAAAGGTCTGATATCAGAGTGGGCTGGGTTTGGATTCGGATTCTGGCCGACAGCCAGAGCTACGGCACTTGACATATGATTCGGCCAAAACGGCAGACAAGTCAGGCATGTTTGGAATGAGTCCACAACACTCCTGATTGGTTAATATAAACGTCATCGAAGAAACCTGCCAATGAGAACTGTCCGCGCCTGTCGTCCACATTTGAAACATCCACGTCAGTTTGAGCGGGTCTCCTGCGGAGCTACAGCTGTCTGTATGTCTGCTCACGAGTTTATGGGTTAATATCGGGATCGTTTTACATCTACACGTTAAATATGAGCATCGGGACGTCAACAGAGAACAGAAGAGATCTGGTGAGTCCTTCAACTGTAATGTAGTTAAACATGTATTTAGATAATCCTTAGTTTGTGAATGTTTTATATTTTATTTAAGGTTACGTTTTGGTCGTAAAGTGATGAGACGTATACATATGGAATCTGTGGAATCTCAGCTTTCATATGATATGTCGTTTGTGCAGATACCATGAAGTAAAAAAGATCGCTTTTGCCAGTTATGTGATAAAGTAGCGTTAGCCTTGTTAGCCCATTTTCGCTAAGTGCTGATTTAGAGCTTGGTCTTAGACTTGTGTTTCGTTAAAAAAAAGATAAAAATGGTTAATATCGTCTGTTAGCTGAGTTTCTTCCCGTTAAGTGGGTAAGCATCATTAACAGGTTGGTAAATGTTAAGAAGCCCTGAGATGCTGTTTCTTGCAAGATGTTGCGTCTTCCCCACCGGTGGTGGCAACCGGGCATAACAGGTTAACAAGGTGTCTGCTAACGTTAGCTTACAGCTTCTTGCAGTGCTGCCCCCACCCTCTCGTCTCCAACACGGGAGAATTACACATAAACACGCAGCGGGGTGTCACAGTGTTGTCGCCAAGTTTATTGTAAGTTTCACAGCTTTCTTATAGCGGAATCCAGTTTGTTAATGTTCTGTAGCCAACAGCTAGCATAGCATAAATGGCTAACCGCTAACTTTTGGCTAACTTGCTAGTTTTTTTCAAACATTTATTTATCCAGGTGAATCCCTTGAGATCAAATGACTCTCTTTTTCGTTTTCAAGGGAGACCTGCTCAAGTAGGTTCCACATGAAACATAAAAACATAAAAACAGAACAACAAAAAGGACATCATACAGCATCAATACAGGGATTACAATTTACAATAACTATCCACATGAACAGGTACCAACAGCATCCGATTGAGTAGCATCCAACCGAGCTTTAAAAACATTTAGTGGCACCAGATTGCTCAGTTTCCATTTCAATTGCAGACTGTTCCAAGACAGAGGAGCTGCGCATCTAAAAGCTATCTTCCCTAAGACAGTCCTAGCTGGCTCATTTAATAAAACCACAGCATGCGATCTCAGGCAGTAGCCACTTACAATTCGCCGTGAGATCAGGGAGCAGATGTAGGATGGAAGTTTCCCTAACATGGCTTTGTATATAAAATGTACCAGTGACTGAGCCTCCGTACAGTTAGCGAAGGCAAACCAGCCCTTGCATACAGGGTACAGTGATGGGTTAATACTTTACAGTTTGTCACAAATCTCAGTGCACTGTGATACGCAGCATCTAACTTGATCAGGTAATGGGCAGGTGCATTCATATAGATCAGATCACCAGAGTCCAGCACAGGTCAAAAGGTCACAGAGCCTTTTCCTGGCCTCAAGAGAAGCAGGACTTGTTCCTGTAAAAGAAACCTAGCCTAACCCTCAGCTTTTTAAGCAGGTTATTGACATGAAGTTTAAAAGAGAGACAATCATCAAGCCAGATACCAAGGTATTTGTAACAGGTAACCACTTCAAGTTTTATTCCTTGCGTAGTTACAATATCTAAAACAGGCTCTGGTGTCTTTTTAGCTTTTGAAAAGAGCATTACCTTGGTTTTATCAACATTTAAAAGAAGCTTTAGTTCAGAGAGCTGAGTCTGAATAATGTTAAAAACAGCTTGCAATTCATCAACAGCCTCCTTAATGGAGGGACCTGCACAGTACATCACGGTATCGTCCGCATAAATGTAAGGTTGCTCCATCGACATTTTCACCTAAACTATTGATGTAGATGGAAAATAAAAGTGGACCTAAAACAGAACCTTGTGGTACACCATTAGTAATGTTTAACCACTCAGAAGACAGCCCATCAAAGTGAACACATTGGGACCTTTCAGAGAGGTAGTTCACAAACCACCCACTGCATGGCTGGATATGCCAATACTGAGTAGCCTCTGCTTCAAGATGCGATGATCGACGGTATCAAACGCTTTGGACAGATCAACAAATAGAGCTGCACAACTCTGCTTATTATCTAAAATACTCGCCATATCATTCACCACTTTCATTGTGGCAGTGATGGTGCTATGTTGCTTTCTGAAGCCTGACTGATGTTTAGACAGGATGTCATTTGTACATAAAAACTCCTTTACCTGTTCACTCACTAGGCGTTCAAGAACCTTAGCCAGAACTGATCATTTAGAGATAGGTCTATAATTATTTAATAAGGTGGCTTCCCCTCCTTTTAGTAAAGGCAGGACATAAGCTGACTTCCATACTTTTGGAATTGTGTTTGTGCTGAGGGAGAGGTTAAAAAAAGATCTCACCATAGGCTGTTTCCATGGAAACGCATCCCTCGCCAAAAAACACGATGTTGTCGTAACTGATATGAAAATGGTCAAAACATCCCAGACTTCAGATGACAGTTACGGCCCGTCCACACAGCGGCGTGCGTTGAAGCTTGCCGGCGGGGGGGGGGCTGAAACTCGACCAACAACCAATCACCTGAATCTCCCACCCCGGACACACAAGCACATGGTTTGATTGGCTATAGATCTTGTACTGGCATATTATTCGATTGGCTGACGCTTCCGCCGAAGCTTCAAAAGTTGAACATTGCTCAACTTTTGCAGCGAGCAACGCGAGCAAAGCTAAGCTTCGCTCCCACAATGCAGTTCGGCAAAGCGTGACGTCACCCCATTCAAAGTGAATGGGCAGAAGCGTTGAAGCTTCAACACACGCCGCTGTGTGGACGGGCCGTTAATGGTCCAGCCCTCAACATGTCTATGTGCCATTAGTGAGTTTTCCTCAAAAAGCTGTTGCCATGGCAACGCATCCCTTGCAATAAACACGATATTGCTATAACTCCTATGAAAATTGTCAAAAAGTGCTAAAACTTCACATGTGTGCTAACAGTCCAGCCGTGAAGACATCTAAGGGACAGTTTTGAGATTCTTCAAATGCCGTTGCCATGGCAACACAATGCTCGCCATGAAACACGGTTTTCTCATAACTTCAGTGAAAATGCTCCAAACAGCCCAAAACTAAACAGATTTGGTAACGATGCAGCCATCAACATATCTAAGCGTATTATGGGGTGTCATCAAATACCGTTGCCATGGCGACAGATCATTCGTCATCAAGTTAGTTCAATAGTTTGCAGCTCAAATATTCTGGCGCTTTTCCAAGCCTTTTTACTTTCTTTTCTTCTCTCATCACACATTCAAGCCCCCAAGTTTTTTTTTACAGTGTGGGTGGACCCTCAATGACTCTGGTGAACAGCTATAGATTTTCTCAGGCATTTCTAGAGGCAACAAATATCATAAATGGGAATTAAGATCATTTGTATTGACTTGGAAATGTAACATTGTGAAGTGAAGATGTATCTAACCACTAGGGCTTCACTTAAAAACAAAGGGGGGGAAAAGGCTCAATAGCTCTGAAGTATATTGCTAAAGACTCACTGAGGGTCTCTGAAGTATATTGCTAAAGACTCACTGAGGGTCTCTGAAGTATATTGCTAAAGACTCACTGAGGGTCTCTGAAGTATATTGCTAAAGACTCACTGAGGGTCTCTGAAGTATATTGCTAAAGACTCACTGAGGGTCTCTGAAGTATATTGCTAAAGACTCACTGAGGGTCTCTGAAGTATATTGCTAAAGACTCACTGAGGGTCTCTGAAGTATATTGCTAAAGACTCACTGAGGGTCTCTGAAGTATATTGCTAAAGACTCACTGAGGGTCTCTGAAGTATATTGCTAAAGACTCACTGAGGGTCTGTGAAGTATATTGCTAAAGACTCACTGAGGGTCGTCAGAAAGCTGAATAACATTGAGTATACACAAAATGCAAGATCGGAAAATAAGAGCCAAAAAGGCATTGTTATATTTGTCAACTAATGATGAAGTCCAAGAAAGAAATACATTTTGTTTGGACACTTATCTTCCTGCAAAACAAGTTGTTGAAGGCTGTCTGGTATCTCTGTTGTGAAGGACATGTCTGGTGTGCACGCTTACATCACATGCAGCAGCTGGATTGCTCCCACACTGTTGGCAGATGTGATTTGCCACATTTTCTCGTGCTGCTGTGGTGTTAGCCTCAAATCTATGAGCTTTTACATCATATTGTAAAAACTTGATTAACACTTCTCAGTATGATGTAGTGTGACATAATAATTCTGACAAGAATTGATTTAACTCTAAAAATGTAACATTATGTCCAGTGTGACTTTTACACTCTGAAGATTAGCACTAACTGACTCAGTGTGACTCTTCTCTTTTCTATCATCCATGCTGAGCAGTCTGCAGCAGATATTTGATTGCCTCTTTTTTACCTGCAAATAAAACATAAAGGAAAACATTATTTTATTAACACCATCCACACAAATTGAAAAATATAATCATTGTATAAAACTACATTTAACTTGAATACTTGTGATGTATACTCACTGGTTTTGCATATTAAATGTATGAATGCTTAAATTAGTTTTAATTGAATCTGCATTTTTGGTAAAGTCCCTCTTGCTAGATCTGAATAAAGGATTGTGGTGCTTTAGTCCTCTCATCAGATATTAGATCAAGGGACCAACAGGCCAAACAATCCAGAAAGCTCAAGGCCTAACATTCTAAGTCTGTCATGTTGTAAAATGCAGATTGTGTAGCAGGTTGTGTAGCAGATTGTGCAGCAGGTTGTGTAGCAGGTTGTGTAGCAGGTTGTGTAGCAGGTGCTGTAGCAGGTTGTGTAGCAGGTTGTGCAGCAGGTTGTGCAGCAGGTTGTGTAGCAGGTGCTGTAGCAGGTTATGTAGCAGGTTATGTAGCAGGTTGTGTAGCAGGTTGTGTAGCAGGTTTGTAGCAGGTTGTGTAGCAGGTTGTGTAGCAGGTTGTGCAGCAGGTTGTGTAGCAGGTTGTGCAGCAGGTTGTGTAGCAGGTTGTGTAGCAGGTTGTGCAGCAGGTTGTGTAGCAGGTTGTGTAGCAGGTTGTGTAGCAGGTTGTGTAGCAGGTTGTGCAGCAGGTTGTGTAGCAGGTTGTGTAGCAGGTTGTGCAGCAGGTTGTGCAGCAGGTTGTGTAGCAGGTTGTGTTGCAGGTTGTGTAGCAGGTTGTGTAGCAGGTTGTGCAGCAGGTTGTGTAGCAGGTTGTGTAGCAGGTTGTGCAGCAGGTTGTGCAGCAGGTTGTGTAGCAGGTTGTGTAGCAGGTTGTGTAGCAGGTTGTGCAGCAGGTTGTGTAGCAGGTTGTGTAGCAGGTTGTGTAGCAGGTTGTGTAGCAGGTTGTGTAGCAGGTTGTGTAGCAGGTTGTGTAGCAGGTTGTGTAGCAGCTGCTGTGGTCGATGTGTGGTGGGAGGGCGGGATGAAGCTGATAAGACGTTTGCTGGCCTTTAAAAGCGTAAGGAAAAGCACACAGTGTGCAGAGAGACAAGCATCAGGACTACAGGTAATACTGCACTGTTCATAATAATAATAATAATAATAATAATATTATTAAAATGTTCCTGTCATTTTGCTTAGAACAGCGTTTGTGCTTTACCTTCTCATTTCTTCAAAGTACTCTGAGACCATGTGTTCTTTGTCTAGCAGCAGTATTCCCATTTTATCAAACATTTCTTTTGGGTCTCAACAACAGGCATGTTTGCTCAATGTGTTGCTAATGTTTGTCACTGTTTTGCGATCGCGTGTTGCACATGTCAGGAGAAGCTGAAGCTTGAATTGCAATGCAAACATCTGGATGCTAGCTAACATAGTGAGCTGATAACATGTTCATATAGACTCTTCTCTTAATAACAGTTTTAAAGATACTGTAAAAGCAACAAGCATTAAATAGTTTAGAGAAAAAAAATGACATGAACCATTAAGGTCAATTGCAATGGTGTTTACACCTGCTAAATAAATCATTAGTAGTTTGAAAGGAATTTCTTTACTATCATTTAATTACATTTATCTCCTTTTCTCAACCTTAAAAGGACTCTTATACCTGGGCAATGACCCTGGTGGTGGTGAATGGATGGTTGGGTTCGGTCTGAAGGGGAGGGGCTTAGCTTGACCCTGGTGGTGGTGAATGGATGGTTGGGGTCGGTCTGAAGGGGAGGGGCTTAGCTTGACCCTGGTGGTGGTGAATGGATGTTGGGGTCGGTCTGAAGGGGAGGGGCTTAGCTTGACCCTGGTGGTGGTGAATGGATGGTTGGGTTCGGTCTGAAGGGGAGGGGCTTAGCTTGACCCTGCTGGTGAATGGATAGTTGGGTTCGGTCTGAAGGGGAGGGCTTAGCTTGACCCTGGTGGTGGTGAATGGATGGTTGGGTTCGGTCTGAAGGGGAGGGGCTTAGCTTGACCCTGGATTCAGAGGGACAGGAGGTGAAAAGGGCGGGGGAGGGTTGCGTCGAGTCACCTGAAATGACAGCTGTCAGAGGGAGAGCAGATTTAAAAGGGTTAGCGGAGCGCTATGATAGGCTTGTGAGAATAGAGCGAAGTGATTGGTTAGCTGGGGAGTGACGCCCCCGATCACTTATTGAGAGGAGAGAGAGTAGTGACATGGAAATAGTAAATGAATGAGAAAAGACGGTCTTCCTGGTTGAACTTGCGCTGAGCTTCATTTGATCCTTGACTTGTCTCAGCCGAGAAAGGTTTTTAAACTCATTATTCTGCAAAGTAAGTCTGCAAGTCAATGCTAGTTTGCAGAAATGTCCTCTCCTCCTACCCTAGGACTTTGCTCCTGCACAGCAGTCTAAAAGACAATGAGTAAAGAATTTGAAGTTGTTGAATTCCAGTTTCTTGTTTAAACAAGAATCGTTTTTTTTTAATTAAAGCTCCAATTTGCCCTTTATTAAGGATTACGTTTTTATATCTGTCTTTAAAAATGAATGTGCTTTTTTCAAAGCAAATATGAAAATGTATTTAAAAGTACATGTTTGAGGGTTTCATCGTTCTCTGTCCAACACTGACAAAAATATTGCAATCAACATTTCAAAACGGATGCCATTTGTTTTGGGTGATATCAGAAATGGCTCCTCACTCCATCTACCACCTCTTAACCCCACCTCTAACTGGGCGAGACACTTCACCCCAAAGTGCTCCTGTGGGGATCGCCCACAGTATTGAGTATGTAAGTCGCTTTGGATAAAAGCGTCTAACAAGTAACATGTAATGTAAAGTAACTGTGGTGTGGTACACACCATTTTTAAACTTAATTTAAGATTTACATTCTAAGCTTAAGACAAAGTCACTAATATATTGTGTCTATTTAAAACCAATGATTCTTATTGTAAGCTTTCTTTGCTAATTATAAATCTTAATTTAAGAAATACATTCTTAGTCAACTCAACCAAAACACTCATTTTAAGTTATTCTTTCTTAAATAATGCGGAATCATTGCTTGTAATAAGCGTTTTTGTCTAGTTTCAAGGCCCGTTACGGTCTTTCAGTCGCTAGATTTTAATTCTTACGAATTCTAGCCAAGCTAATTTGGCTCACCCCATTGGCAGATTGTTTTGCTTGATACAGGAACATCTGACTTGATTCAAGAATATGTGCTTGTTTTTGGAAGGGCTGTTTTTCGCAGTGTGGTGGGAGTTTTCCACACCATAGATATGTGTGTTTTGAAGGTTAAGAGATAAAAAAGTAAATGGAAACCCAGTTCAAACAAACACCAGTATTCTTCCGTCTTGTTGACTGTAACACGCTCTCTTGTATATAAGCATATCAAGGACTCTACTAAAGTTACTCTTTTGTCCCATGCAACCTGATGTATGTGATGACTACTTCCATTCTTGCAAGGATAATAAAGACATGTATCCTGATATTGAAGATCAAGCCGGTGACGAGTGATATTTTTCTAACATGTTCATCTTCCACAGCTTCTGCAGCCATGGCCTCCTGTTCTCCGCTCCTGCTCTTGGTCCTGTGCACTCTGACAGTGGCTGAAGCCCAGCTCAAGGTGTTTAACCTGCGGGCCAGGAGACTGAATTCAGGCATTCTGGGAACTCCGGATGCCTATGTCAAGGTTTTTTGTGGATCTGCCAATCTGGGTGAAACATCAGTTCACCAACAACCGAAACCCCTGGTGGGAGGAAGACTTCACTTACTTAGACACCCAAGAGAATGACGTGATGAAGCTTAAGGTTTACGACCAGGACATCTGGTTGGATGACCTGCTTGGAATCTGCCAGCGGCAAATTAAGCTGGGAACCCATGAGCATGAATGCTTTCTTAAAAAAGGTGGCACCCTTCGTTACACTACTCCCTCGGCTAATTCAGTCAGTAACACTTGAAAGATGTATCCGACCATAAGTCTTTACATGCAGCCTTTGATTCTCTCAGACTGGCTCTGAGAAACAAACAAATAGATTTGCAAAATATGTTGTTCTGGTTACTGTCATAGAGCATCGTTGGCTATTCTTCCCTGTTTCAACGGTGATTAACAAAAAATAAAGAGTGCTGAAACAACTGAAATGTGTTTCATGTAATTTATCATGATATTACGAGTATATAAATGAATGATTCCATATTCCATATTTTCCATGTCTAACCTTCAAAACATATTCTTAGATAGAAATACCAAATGTTTTGTTATTTAGACACAATTAACACTTATAGTTTCACGTCTTGTTTCATAAGAATAGATCATATTTGTTAAGTGTTATTATGGGAGAATCACTATTCTTGTGGTACTGCTGCCTCATTAGGCCCATATTGAGGAGAGCATATTAAGACCCAAACTCATGTACAACAACTTCCTTACTTGCAATAAATCAGCACTAATTAGAGGGTTATTGAGGAAAAACTCTCAACTAATGGCTTATTACTTGTAAATACGGTCACGTAGAATAAGGTATTAATAACTAGGGATGTCCCGATCACCTTTTTTTGCTCCCGATCCGATTCCGATCATTTGATTTTGACAATCTGCCGATACCGATTTTCCCGATCCGATCTTTATGCAATGCATTAAGAGAAAAAAAAGGAAAAAAGCATTGAAGTTGTCCCTTAAGGTTATTTTTGTATTTAAATGACAGTACCCAACTACCCATTCTATCCAACATGGATATAGCTTCCTTTTTTCACAGCAGCATTGGATCAAAGCAAAATAAAGCTTATCAGTGGTCCACCACAAAATAACCGTGTAAACAAATTGAGTGCAGATAGTGCAGTAACAAAACAAAAATCACTACTGGAAAGAGGTAGCTTGACTAGCTTCACAAGTTCACTCTGTTTTCAGATTTGAGAGAAATAAGCAACCAGGTCTTTGAAAACAAGCCAAAAGAAGCAACACATACATGATGTTGTGTAATTTTAAACCAAAACTAAGGCCTCAGGATGACTTTAAGACGTGAACGTGGTCATTTTTGTTTTGTAACATTAAATAAAATAATTTTTTTTAAAAAGAAAAAAATTCCCGATCCCGATCTTTTGAAAATCACTGATCGGCTCCGATCCCAGATCACGTGATCGGATCGGGACATCTCTATTAATAACAGTTTTATAATGACTAATAAAGAGCCAATACTGCTAATATGCATGTTAATTAACAACTAGTTGATGGTGAATGTCTGTACCTTAATATAAAGTGTTACCAAAAGTTCTTTAGCCTTCCAGAACCTGAGTCACGCGCCGCCTATGTGTTTAGCGTGGTTCTACAATCAGAGAGTTACAAGGGTCTGTAAATGCAAGGAAAACAATTGGCCTCAGCAAATCATTTATATTAAAGTTATATATGTTTACACGTATAAATCATGAGTCAAAACAGGGCTAAATTTGATTGAATTATTATTGTATATGTGGTTTTTTATAGATTTATGATGGCATAGCCAAATGTCTCCTATATGACCCACAGTCTATGGCTGTTACTGGTGGGTCATAGCATCATTTTATATCTGTATTGTGCTCTGGAAGGAATTCACACCCAACATGTTAATAACAGTCAACTTGTTTTTTGTTGTATTTAACTCTATGGTTTTACACAGTTTTTATAACCTGAAATTCACATATTTAACAATTCAATCCTCAAAGAAATACAAGTCAAAATGTGTTAAATGTAGTTTTTTTTACTATAATGATAGTCAATACCTGTGTTTGAGTGTTTCAATGTAAAGTAGTGGTTAAATTAAGCACAATAACAAAATATTTCTTTACTCATATTTTCTTGCAATTCTACATTTTTTAAATGAGTATTAACAGTATTTGTTATGTATGTGATAGTGATATAGAGCCATGACAAAAGCATTTTTTGTAAAATTACAGAAAATGCAGCTAATTTTGCCAACAGAAAATCATTTATTTGTACGGTTAGTTTTGTTAAATTCGCATTTAAAAACTGCTAAAAAACAGATAAATAACGTATTTCATTTCTACAGTTTGTTTTTGTTAAAATACATGACACATTTCAATAAACCGTTTATTCTTGTAATTTAGTGGGAACGCTGACACAGCATTCCCACTAAATTACAATAGTGGGAACGCTGACACAGCATTCCCACTACTTGTTCTTCTACGGACGAATTCTTTATTATTATTCTGCTGGGTTATATTGCTGCTCTTCTGCTCCCACATTCCACATCGCAGAAACTCCGTTCAAACATCAAAACGTTCAGCTCGGTCGGGAATCGATGGCTATTACTTTTCTCATTCATAACTTTCATAATTCCAGAGATACATCCCATAATTCATCACATATTTAACATGGAAGTCAATGGAGAAACTCTTCAGACTTGAAAAATCTTCATGCGACTTCAACTGCTAACTGCTCCTTCATACTTTCACTCAGAAACCTCATTCCAACTTTAAAATGTCACACATCTTTCTGACATTATTCCTGTAACACAACTTTTAATCTGATTCTTACTTTAGAGATATTACACATTGTTCAGACCTTGGTAAAGAGGCCTTCAGATTTTAGAGTGCGTGATGTCACAGCTAGAGTGGAGGACAGATTTAAATTCGCCTTCATATTGTTTTTTTAAACCTGCCATAATTCCCAAACCCTACATTCCTGAGACATCATTTTTCATGAGAAACGTAGGAAAACATCTCGTAGCTTGAAAAAAAAAAAAATTAAGCAAAACAATTAAACAAAATGCCTCTTGAGGGCATGAAGTGACAACAACTTTCAACATGTCTCCATTAAAGCCCATTGTACGTTCAGGCTCATCTTTCCCCACCACAGCAGCCGCACACCTTTAGTTAATCTGCCAAAAAGGCCACATTATTAACCCGAAAGTACACAAAAAGCACACTTCAGATGCTCAAGGTCCTTGAGATGCTTCACGCTTTGAAATTTCACCGATATCTGTTACGGTTCTTCAACAAAACGTTCACATGTAAGAGGTTTATCTCTCATTCAGAACAATGGAAATGCTCTCCTCTCACTGATTACTGCA
This sequence comes from Dissostichus mawsoni, assembly GCA_011823955.1. Lineage (NCBI taxonomy): Eukaryota > Metazoa > Chordata > Actinopteri > Perciformes > Nototheniidae > Dissostichus > Dissostichus mawsoni. Next base: position 3,076,046 of record JAAKFY010000012.1, read on the forward strand.
CATCACCATGGAAACCTTTGATCTCTGGACACGTCGTTAGCTCAAATATAAACACCTGTGTCATGGAACACGATGATGTCATAACTCCAACTGACATGCTCAGAGCAGCAGACTTCAGATAATGGTTAACACAGCTCTACGTCAATTATGATGTTACGTAATGTGGTGTTACTATGGCATTACTATCATCTGAAGTCTGCTGCTGTTTTATGGCGAGGGATGCGTATCCCTCGCCATAAAACACGATGTCGCTGTAGCTCCAATGGACACGGTCCGCTCATCCCACAATCTTCACCTGTATATCACCTCTCCATGCCTCAACAGCTCTACGTCAAATCTGACATCTCACCATATGCCGTTTCCATGGAAACGCATCCCTCGCCATGAAACACGATGTTGCTGTAACTCCAATGGACACGGTCCGATCGTCCCCAAACTTCGCTTGTATATCACCGGTCCATGCCTCAACAGCTCTATGCCAAATCTGAGATCTCACCATAGGCTGTTTCCATGGAAACGCATCCCTCGCCAAAAAACACGTTGTTGTCGTAACTGATATGAAAATGGTCAAAACACCACCAGACTTCAGATGACAGTTACGGCCCGTCCACAGCGGCGTGCGTTGAAGCTTGCCGGCGGGGGGGGGGGCTGAAACTCGACCAACAACCAATCACTGAATCTCCCACCCCGGAAACACAAGCACGCGGTTTGATTGGCTATAGAGCTTGTACTGGCATATGATTCGATTGGCTGACGCTTCCGCCGAAGCTTCAAAAGTTGAACATTGCTCAACTTTTGCAGCGAGCAACGCGAGCAAAGCTAAGCTTCGCTCCCACAATGCAGTTCGGCAAAGCGTGACGTCACCCCATTCAAAGTGAATGGGCAGAAGCGTTGAAGCTTCAACACACGCCGCTGTGTGGACGGGCCGTTAATGGTCCAGCCCTCAACATGTCTATGTGCCATTAGTGAGTTTTCCTCAAAAGCTGTTGCCATGGCAACGCATCCCTTGCAATAAAACACGATATTGCTATAACTCCTATGAAAATTGTCAAAAAGTGCTAAAACTTCACATGTGTGCTAACAGTCCAGCCGTGAAGACATCTAAGGGACAGTTTTGAGATTTCTTCAAATGCCGTTGCCATGGCAACACAATGCTCGCCATGAAACACGGTTTTCTCATAACTTCAGTGAAAATGCTCCAAACAGCCCAAAACTAAACAGGTTTGGTAACGATGCAGCCATCAACATATCTAAGCGTATTATGGGGTGTCATCAAATACCGTTGCCATGGCGACAGATCATTCGCCATCAAGTTAGTTCAATAGTTTGCAGTTCAATTATTCTGCTGCTTTTCCAAGCCTTTTTACTTTCTTTTCTTCTCTCATCACACATTCAAGCCCCCAGTGTTCATGTATCATTTCAATCTAAATTCTTCACTTTCTTCTTACACATTACATTTCAGCATAGCAATTCAGCGTCAGCTTTTCAGCATAAAGCATTCCCACTAGCAATTTCTTCAGGAATTGCATTCTCTAGTTTTAATATGATTTCCTGTAATTATGAAATACAATGAAAAACTGTTACATTTTGTGTGGGTTGACCCTCAATGACTCTGGTGAACAGCTATAGATTTTCTCAGGCATTTCTAGAGGCAACAAATATCATAAATGTGAATTAAGATCATTTGTATTGACTTGGAAATGTAACATTGTGATGTGAAGATGTATCTAACCACTAGGGCTTCACTTAAAAAAAAAAGGGGGAAAAAGGCTCAATAGCTCTGAAGTATATTGCTAAAGACTCACTGAGGGTCTCTGAAGTATATTGCTAAAGACTCACTGAGGGTCTCTGAAGTATATTGCTAAAGACTCACTGAGGGTCTCTGAAGTATATTGCTAAAGACTCACTGAGGGTCTCTGAAGTATATTGCTAAAGACTCACTGAGGGTCTCTGAAGTATATTGCTAAAGACTCACTGAGGGTCTCTGAAGTATATTGCTAAAGACTCACTGAGGGTGTCTGAAGTATATGCTAAAGACTCACTGAGGGTCTCTGAAGTATATTGCTAAAGACTCACTGAGGGTCTCTGAAGTATATTGCTAAAGACTCACTGAGGGTCTTTGAAGAATATTGCTAAAGACTCACTGAGGGTCTCTGAAGTATATTGCTAAAGACTCACTGAGGGTCGTCAGAAAGCTGAATAACATACACAAAATGCAAGATCGAAAATAAGAGCCAAAAGGCATTGTTATATTTGTCAACTAATGATGAAGTCCAAGAAAGAAATACATTTTGTTTTGGACACTTATCTTCCTGCAAAACAAGTTGTTGAAGGCTGTCTGGTATCTCTGTTGTGAAGGACATGTCTGGTGTGCACGCTTACATCACATGCAGCAGCTGGATTGCTCCCACACTGTTGGCAGATGTGCTTTGCCACATTTTCTCGTGCTGCTGTGGTGTTAGCCTCAAATCTATGAGCTTTTACATCATCTTGTAAAACTTGATTAACACTTCTCAGTATGATGTAGTGTGACATAATAATTCTGACAAGAATTGATTTAACTCTAAAAATGTAACATTATGTCCAGTGTGACTTTTACACTCTGAAGATTAGCACTAACTGACTCAGTGTGACTCTTCTCTTTTCTATCATCCATGCTGAGCAGTCTGCAGCAGATTATTTGATTGCCTCTTTTTTACCTGCAAATAAAAAATAAAGGAAAACATTATTTTATTAACACAATCCACACAAATTGAAAAATATAATCATTGTATAAAACTACATTTAACTTGTATACTTGTGATGTATACTCACTGGTTTTGCATATTAAATGTATGAATGCTTAAATTATTTTTATTGAATCTGCATTTTTGGTAAAGTCCCTCTTGCTAGATCTGAATAAAGGATTGTGGTGCTTTAGTCCTCTCATCAGATATTAGATCAAGGGACCAACAGGCCAAACAATCCAGAAAGCTCAAGGCCTAACATTCTAAGCCTGTCATGTTGTAAAATGCTGATTGTGTAGCAGGTTGTGTAGCAGGTTGTGTAGCAGGTTGTGTAGCAGGTTGTGTAGCAGGTTGTGTAGCAGGTTGTGCAGCAGGTTGTGTAGCAGGTTGTGTAGCAGGTTGTGCAGCAGGTTGTGTAGCAGGTGCTGTAGCAGGTTGTGCAGCAGGTTATGTAGCAGGTTGTGTAGCAGTTGTGCAGCAGGTTGTGTAGCAGGTTATGTAGCAGGTTGTGTAGCAGGTTGTGTAGCAGGTTGTGTAGCAGGTTGTGTAGCAGCTGCTGTGGTCGATGTGTGGTGGGAGGGCGGGATGAAGCTGATAAGACGTTTGCTGGCCTTTAAAAGCGTAAGGAAAAGCACACAGTGTGCAGAAAGACAAGCATCAGGACTACAGGTAATACTGCACTGTTCATAATAATAATCATAATAATAATATAATCATAATAATATTATTAAAATGTTCCTGTCATTTTGCTTAGAACAGCGTTTGTGCTTTACCTTCTCATTTCTTCAAAGTAATCTGAGACCATGTGTTCTTTGTCTAGCAGCAGTATTCCCATTTTATCAAACATTTCTTTTGGGTCTCAACAACAGGCATGTTTGCTCAATGTGTTGCTAATGTTTGTCACTGTTTTGCGATCGCGTGTTGCACATGTCAGGAGAAGCTGAAGCTTGAATTGCAATGCAAACATCTGGATGCTAGCTAACATAGTGAGCTGATAACATGTTCGTATAGACTCTTCTCTTAATAACAGTTTTAAAGATACTGTAAAAGCAACAAGACGGGCAAGACGGGGAAGGGCTTAGCTTGACCCTGGTGGTGGTGAATGGATAGTTGGGTTCGGTCTGAAGGGGAGGGGCTTAGCTTGACCCTGGTGGTGGTGAATGGATAGTTGTGTTCGGTCTGAAGGGGAGGGGCTTAGCTTGACCCTGGATTCAGAGGGACAGGAGGTGAAAGGGCGGGAGGAGGGTTGCGTCGAGTCACCTGAAATGACAGCTGTCAGAGGGGAGAGCAGATTTAAAAGGGTTAGCGGAGCGATATGATAGGCTTGTGAGAATAGAGCGAAGTGATTGGTTAAGCTGGGGAGTGACGCCCCCGATCACTTATTGAGAGGAGAGAGAGTAGTGACATAGAAATAGTAAATGAATGAGAAAAGACGGTCTTCCTGGTTGAACTTGCGCTGAGCTTCATTTGATCCTTGACTTGTCTCAGCCGAGAAAGGTTTTTAAACTCATTATTCTGCAAAGTAAGTCTGCAAGTCAATGCTAGTTTGCAGAAATGTCCTCTCCTCCTACCCTAGGACTTTGCTCCTGCACAGCAGTCTAAAAGACAATGAGTAAAGAATTTGAAGTTGTTGAATTCCAGTTTCTTGTTTAAACAAGAATCGTTTTTTTTTATTAATTAAAGCTCCAATTTGCCCTTTATTAAGGATTACGTTTTTATATCTGTCTTTAAAAATGAATGTGCTTTTTTCAAAGCAAATATGAAAATGTATGTAAAAGTACATGTTTGAGGGTTTCATCGTTCTCTGTCCAACACTGACAAACGTCTGAAAAAAAAATATATATATATATTGCAATATACATTTCAAAACGGATGCCATTTGTTTTGGGTGATATCAGAAATGGCTCCTCACTTAAGACAAAGTCACTAATATATTGTGTCTATTTAAAGCCAATGATTCTTATTGTAAGCTTTCTTTGCTAATTATAAATCTTATTTTAAGAAATACATTCTTAGTCAACTCAACCAAAACACTCATTTTAAGTTATTCTTTCTTAAATAATGCGGAATCATTGCTTGTAATAAGCGTTTTTGTCTAGTTTCAAGGCCCGTTACGGTCTTTCAGTCGCTAGATTTTAATTCTTACGAATTCTAGCCAAGCTAATTTGGCTCACCCCATTGGCAGATTGTTTTGCTTGATACAGGAACATCTGACTTGATTCAAGAATATGTTGCTTGTTTTTGGAAGGGCTGTTTTCGCAGTGTGGTGGGAGTTTTCCACACCATAGATATGTGTGTTTTGAAGGTTAAGAGATAAAAAAGTAAAAGGAAACCCAGTTCCAACACCCTGTCTTGTATTTGGGCCATTCTACCGAATTGGACCAAAGTCAGGTTGGAAATGTTTTGAATTTTTTTCCCAAACTTTGTCCATATATATTTTGTACCATATCAAATTACACGTATCTAGTAAAAGAACCGTACATTTTTATATCGTATTTTCAGACTGTATTGGAATCTTCTTCCTCTACCAAAAATGGTCATACCGAAACATAGTACAACCACTGTTGTAAAATATTATCCTGTTAAGATTGTTTTACCTTCCCTTCTCTAAATAGTATTTTAACAAATATGTCTTGAGGGTTTTCACAAGTAAATTCATATAAGTGATTTTTTTATCAAATTTCAAAGTTCAATTTATACAATTCATAAAATCATAATGCAAACTTTCTTTGTAAAATGCATAATACTGATCATATTGATTCCAGAGTTGATGATTTTTGAAATTGAACATACTTTAAACCAATCAGTATCATATCATTTGAATTGATAACTCAATATACTTAATGTTTTACAAAACATCCAGTGTTTCGGTAGTGACCACAGTATTTGGTTCTCAAGGTTGTATCATATTCCCTCAACCTTATTGCTTAATCTTAACTCATAACATGCCTTATGTTGAAGTGTGAATGTTTGAAGCTACTGACCCAGATCAGCACTTTAGTAACAGGCTGAAATAGAGGGGTTTGAGGCTAGAATGGGCGATCTGTTTGGTATTTTGAGCAAAACACTTCATAGACATGTTTTTTATATATCTGAGACCTATAATATATGCCTAAAAATAGTATAATAAGAGACTTTTAAAGTAACACACTGATTTTCAGACTTTAAAACACATTTATTTCAAAACTATGGGATTTACCTGTTTACCATTCCATTTTGTCACTACCGAAACGATCATTTCAATTACCGAAACTTAACCATATGTTTCGGTAGTGACGGTTCTAGCTCAAATTGAGCATAACTAAAGAATGCTAGCAAGTACATGGCTAGCATACACGTCTTTGAAGAGGTTCACACATAGAAACCTAATACTTTGCATAAAACCCCGAAAAAGTTTACTTAATTGAAGATAATATGTGTTCGGTAGTGACAATTCTTAAGGTTACACGCCGATTTTCAGATTTTGGAACAGATTTATATCAAAAGTATGGGATATAGCTACTTGCCATTCAGCCATGAGGGACAGGGATGCAGTGTCACTGCCTTCAAAAATGCAGGGGTGTGGCTAAAAACCAGGCTCAGCCATTGGACTAAAACCCCTTGTGTTTCGGTAGTGACATGAAAACTGGGGACATGATTTTTTGAGTATAGTTTTTTTTTAAAAAATGATACCCACAATAAATCTAAATATTCCAACTTCTGTTTGAATGTAATCATAAAGATCTTCTAAATACACCATTGAACAAAATAAAAAAATGTTTTAAGTGTTATTTACAGAAATTGAAATTTAGATGTCAGGGTTGGGGACAGCTACTTCCCAATAGAAAGTACCCTATAAATGATGTTTTTGTATATATTAAGCTTATCACTATCTAATTTAATGCCTTGTGTTTAAATAGACCATAACATATTCTTAGTAAATATCTATGTCTGAATACTTAATTGTTTTGTTAAATAGTTTTTCTTGTTGTGGGACCGCACTTTGTACTAATTCGGTAGAATGCCCCATATAAGCATATCAAGGACTCTACTAAAGTTACTCTTTTGTCCCATGCAACCTGATGTATGTGATGACTACTTCCATTCTTGCAAGGATAATAAAGACATGTATCTGATATTGAAGATCAAGCCAGTGACAAGTGATATTTTTCTAACATGTTCATCTTCCACAGCTTCTGCAGCCATGGCCTCCTGTTCTCCGCTCCTGCTCTTGGTCCTGTGCACTCTGACAGTGGCTGAAGCCCAGCTCAGGTGTTTAACCTGCGGGCCAGCAAACTTCATTCAGGCATTCTGGGAACTCCGGATGCCTATGTCGAGGTTTTTTGTGGATCTGCCAATCTGGGTGAAACATCAGTTCGCCACAACAACCGAAACCCCTGGTGGGAGGAAGACTTCACTTACTTCAACACCCAAGAGAATGACATGATGATGCTTAAGGTTCATGACCATGACATCGGGTTGGATGACCTGCTTGGAGTCTGCCAGCGGCAAATTAAGCTGGGAACCCATGAGCATGAATGCTTTCTTGAAGAAGGTGGCTCCCTTCATTACGCCTACACCCTCGGCTAATTCAGTCAGTAACACTTCAAAGATGTATCCGACCATAAGTCTTTACATGCAGCCTTTGATTCTCTCAGACTGGCTCTGAGAAACAACAAATAGATTTGCAAAATATGTTGTTCTGGTTACTGTCATAGAGCATCGTTGGCTATTCTTCCCTGTTTCAAAGGTGATTAACAAAAAATAAAGAGTGCTGAAACAACTGAAATGTGTTTCATGTAATTTATCATGATATTACGAGTATATAAATGAATGATTCCATATTCCATATTTTCCATGTCTAACCTTCAAAACATATTCTTAGATAGAAATACCAAATGTTTTGTTATTTAGACACAATTAACACTTATAGTTTCATGTCTTGTTTCATACGAATAGATCATATTTCATAAGTGTTATTATGGGAGAATCACTATTCTTGTGGTACTGCTGCCTCATTAGGCCCATATTGAGGAGAGCATATTAAGACCCAAACTCATGTACAACAACTTCCTTACTTGCAACAAATCAGCACTAATTAGAGGGTTATTGAGGAAAAACTCTCAACTAATGGCTTATTACTTGTAGAATACGGTCACGTAGAATAAGGCATTAATAACAGTTTTATAATGACTAATAAAGAGCCAATCTACTGCTAATATGCATGTTAATTAAAAACTAGTTGATGGTGAATGTCTGTACCTTAATATAAAGTGTTACCAAAAGTTCTTTAGCCTTCCAGAACCTGAGTCACGCGCCGCCTATGTGTTTAGCGTGGTTCTACAATCAGAGAGTTACAAGGGTCTGTAAATGCAAGGAAAACAATTGGCCTCAGCAAATCATTTATATTAAAGTTATATATGTTTAATAATAATAATAATACATTATATTTTTAGGCGCCTTTCATGACACCCAAGGACACCGTACAATTTGTTAAAAAAGAAAACAAAGAAAACGCTAATAGGCAACAGAACATGATAAAAAACAAACAGGAAATCATGGAGGAGACAGTCAAGTGGACATAAATGAACCATATAATGGGGAGCACTACAGTGAGTAGGCAGATTTGAACAGGTGGGTTTTTAATTGGGATTTAAATATGGTGATTGTGTCTGACTGTCGGATGTGCGGGGGGAGCGAGTTCCAGAGTCTGGGAGCAGTGCAGCTAAAAGCCCGAGCACCCATGGTGACGAGGCGTGGGGTGGGGACGGTTAGCAGACCAGCAGAGGAGGAGCGGAGGGAGCGAGAGGGGTGTACTCCTGAAGAAGGTCAGCCAGATAGGGGGGGGGCCAGGTTATGTAGGGCTTTGTAGGTGAGCAGTAGGTTTTTGAAGATGATACGGGATTGAACAGGGAGCCAGTGGAGTTGGATGAGGATGGGGGTGATGTGTTCTGAGGCCTTGGTGCCGGTGATGATCCGGGCTGCAGAGTTCTGTATGATTTGTAGTTTATTGATGAGCTTGGTGGGTATGCCTGAGAGGATGGCGTTACAGTAGTCGATGCGGGACGTGACAAATGCATTGACCAGGACTTCAGTGTTTGATTGAGAAAGGGATGGGCGGAGTCTGGAGATATTGCGTATGTGGAAGAAGGCAGTCCGGGTGATGTTATTTATGTGAGGTGAAAATGAGAGGGAGCTGTCCAGGATGACACCAAGGCTCTTAACTTGGCCAGAGAAGGGGATGGTGTAGCCATCAATGATGAGGTTGGAGGCAGGGGAGGATGAGGTTTTGGAGAGTGTGGTTTTGGTGCCAACCAGCAGGGCTTCGGTTTTGCTGCCGTTGAGTTTAGGAAGTTCCTGTTCATCCAGCTCCTGATATCCTGGAGGCAGTTGGTGAGAGAGGTTGGAGGGAGGGCAGTGTTGGGTTTGCTGGAAATGTAGACCTGAGTATCATCGGCGTAACAGTGGAAATGGACATTATGATGACGGAGGATAGTGCCAAGGGGGAGTAGGTAGATAATAAAACAGGAGTGGACCCAATACTGACCCCTGAGGAACACCATGTGAGACAGTGGAGCAGTTTGACCGGTGGGTGCTGAGACGGACATATTGTTTTCTGTCTGTGAGGTAGGATGAAAACCATGAGAGTGCAGTACCAGTGATCCCAATGTCTGCCAAACGTTTGATAAGCAGTGGGTGCGAGATGGTGTCAAAGGCAGCTGTGAGGTCAAGGAGGATTAGGATGGTGAGCAGTCCAGAGTCAGCTGCACGGAGGAGGTCGTTGGTGATTTTTACCAGCGCTGTTTCGGTGCTGTGCTTTGAGCGGAAACCCGATTGGAAGGGTTCATGAAGGTTGTTTTTGTCCAGGTGTTGTTGAAGTTGGTCAGCAACCACTCTTTCGAGGGTCTTTGAGATGAAGGAGAGGTTAGAGATGGGCCTGTAGTTATTCAGGTCATCTCGGTCAGCTCCGCCAGCTTCCACCCCAGCTTCCACCCCAGCATCCACCCCTGCTTCCACCCCAGCTTCCACCCCAGCTTCCACCCCAGCTTCCACCCCTGCTTCCACCCCAGCTTCCACCCCAGCTTCCACCCAGCTTCCACCCCTGCTTCCACCCCAGCTCCACCCCACCACAACCCCAGCTTCCACCCCAGCTTCCACCCCAGCTTCCACCCCAGCTTCCACCCCAGCTTCCACCCCTGCTTCCACCCCAGCTCCACCCCTGCTCCACCCCACCACAACCCCAGCTTCCACCCAGCTTCCACCCCTGCTTCCACCCCAGCTTCCACCCCTGCTCCACCCCACCACAACCCCAGCTTTCACCCAGCTTCCACCCCTGCTTCCACCCCAGCTTCCACCCCAGCTTCCACCCCTGCTTCACACCCAGCTTCCACCCCTGCTTCCACCCCAGCTTCCACCCCGGCTTCCACCCCTGCTTCCACCCCAGCTTCCGTCCCTGCTTCCACCCCAGCTTCCACCCCAGCTTCCACCCCAGCTTCCACCCCAGCTTCCACCCCAGCTTCCACCTGTAGGCTCGGGGCTAGTTATCTAATCATCACTCAATGTTCTTTGTAAATCTGTGGAGTGATGAGGCCCGAGCCTAGACGCCAAACTTAAACTATATGCTGCTTCTAATAAACATATTAAGAAACACGTGAGTTGTCTGACTGAATATAATGTTTCCTACGATTATTATATTATTATATATTCTGTAGCCTGACTCTGTGAATCCTGTCTATACAAGTGTTGCTAGGAAATAGTAAGGACATTATTATAAGGACATTATTGTGTACAGAAAAAAGGGTGGCGCGCAATACAGTTTTATTTGTATCTGAAAAACATGTCCATCACTTTTCAAAATAAAGGCCCATTGAAGGAAAAAAAACAAATAATTATTTTTAAAATATCTTTTTTATTATTATTCGAAATGTTATCCTGTAACTTCAATCTCAGAGAACTTGATTTTTTGTAATAACATAATATAGCAAGTAGTTGAAAGACCACGTCACTTTGGTATTTATGACATGTTGAGTGATTGATTTATGACCCCCCATAAAACCTTAGTCCCGCCCCTAAATCCCTTTGATGGGACAGGTGTCAGTGCACCTGTTGTAGTGACCCCTAATAAACCATTGTCTTTACTCTTGTATGACTTGATTGTTTAGCTGGTTATTGTTGTGTTGCCCCCTCATAAAGTATTGTTCCTAAAAAGGGGGGTAATAAGACTTTATTGACCCTTGGTCTGTGCACCTGTTGTAGTATCCTCCTAGTAAGCCATTGTAGTCAATGACGATGTATGATTGTTTTGGTCACCTGTTGTTGTTCTAATGCCGTCTATAAGGTAATGTTCCTTAATAGAGGGGTAATCATACTTATTGACCCTTTGTGTTAATATATGGTTATATGACATTTAAGAATGTCTTATGAAGTTGTATAGGTACACTGTAAACATTTTTTTTTTTAAACGGAGATTTTCTGGCGAACTTCTTGGAGGGATCTTCTACTTCTTGGAGGGATCTTCTACTTCTTGGAGGGATCTTCTACTTCTTGGAGGGATCTTCTACTTCTTGGAGGGATCTTCTACTTCTTGAATGCAACATGACAGATATCACTTGGGGTTCTTGAGACAGCTGCTATCACTTAAACAAAGCTATGAACAAAGCTGTGAACAGGCAGTTCCCTTTGCATCCCGGAGCATGGTTTGGAGTCTGGTATCCTGATGAACTGGACATTGTGTGGCAGCTAAAGCGTCATCTGCAAACACTTGGGAAGAAAAAGACAAAGAAGTCTTCCAAAAGAAGACTCTAGAAGTCAGCAAACACTCTGTAGAGACCTGAACCCTGAAGCCACTTCAGCATGGAGACTCCTCTCTCTCTGATGTGGCCTCTGGAGAGACTTTAATATGTGGCCTGACATGTTTCCAGACCGTAGGAGAAGCTGCTGTATCTCTTACATCCAGCAGTCAGTACTCAGGTCCAGACTCTAATGTAAACTAATGTCGGTCGTTAACTAAATCCAGAGGTAATCTAAAGATGTTCAGAAACGATGCAGGACTGTGGTACAAGAATCCAAACATGTAATAGATAAACAGTTCAAATAGTCAGCTAAAAGTGAGCTAAAATGAATGGATATTCTTTGTTGTACCTTAACAATACAACTAATGCTGTTAATACTTACTCAGAGGGGGTAATGTTAGCATCGGGACGAGCACCCAAGTTTCAGTCACACAGTCAACATTTCTCGGAATTTTCTAGTATATATATATATTTGATATAGCCTTATAAACTGTAACAGCTCACCTGTGACGGAGACGGAGAGCAGACGGCTCTCAGAGGAGAAGTATGAGAAAAACAAAGATGTGATAAACACAGCTGTAGTTTCCCTGGTGGGCGGGCTCTGCAGAAGGAAACAGGAAGTGGGCAGAGTGATTGACAGCTGGCAGTGAGTAGTAGTTGTTTGCTGAGTTGATGGAGGTGAAGTTGAGCTGGAAGGAGCCTCCTGGGTACTGAGGCTGGATGGAGCAGCTGATGCTGAAGGTGAGCCTCTGAACACCTGGAACCCCTGCTGCTGGGCCCCGGAGACCCCGTACATGGAGGAGGACACAGAGATGTTGGGCTGAAACAGCAGATCTGACAACAGACGGACCGAACCCTGTGTCCCATTATAAAAAATAAATAAATAAATAAGAAAATAAGAAAAATTCTGATTCTGATGTAAATTAAAGTGGACCTATCATGCTATATCGAAAATATATTGTAGGGCCATACCTATACAAAACATGTCTGTGAAGTTTTTTGCTTAAAATACCAAACAGATCCCCCATTGTAGCCATGCCTCATACTGCTCATAGGCCTACCCCTCTATTGCAGCCCTGTTAGAGAAACGCGGATTTTGGGTCCTTAGCTTGAAAAAAAAAAAAAAGAGGAGGCGGAGCTAATGCCTGATCAGAATTCTACCGGAGATAAAGTTAAATTTGGTTGTGATAAAACGCCATCCTGTTCTAAACCACATCAAAGATTATTTCTGAAACAGTATGGAGCTCAAATGCTTTTTCTCTTGCGGGTTTATCACAAGGTGAGTTCCTTTTTTTATTTCCTGCTTTTTAAACACATGTGCTCTCCAGTACAGGTTAGCTCTGAGTGTTAGCGAGGCTTGCTAATGTAAACAAAGACGAGTTTACGTCCAAAACACGTCAGGCATTGTTTCTGATAGCAATTTTCTGTGGGTCCGCTGCCGATTTGACGTCAGATCGGCAGCAAATCTGTATCCGCTCATTGTACCCCTGTTTTTAAAAGATTTGGGTACGGAGGAAAAGAGAGAGGGTTTTATTTTCTGGCGCTGCGTGAGTTCCCCGACGCACCGGGGACACATATTTATGTATAAAAGACATCACAAAGTGCATTTTGCATGATAGGTCCCCTTTACATTTTCTTGTGTCTGACGCGTTGTGAGAATGAACGTGCATATATATTTACTTGTGTGCGCAAGCGTGACACGCATTGCAGACCGCAAGTTAACCGCAACTTTACCTTGACTTTCTAATGCTTCTAATGCCATTTTTGCCGAGGTTCAAGGCATTGGCTACAGACAAACAGTGCCTTTCTCCCACTAGTTCAAGCCATCATACTGTATGTATGTATTGAATGTGTGTGTGTATACAGGGGCGCCGTTTACCGACAGGCAAGTGCTTGGACCAGAAGGGGGCCCCCAAAGAAGGTAGATTAATCCAATCCAATCCAACTTTATTTATATAGCACTTTAAAACCTCCAGACCAAAGTGCTGTACAGAGAGATACATGAAATATAAAATCACACAGCTCAGCTCACAAAACATAAAATAAATACATACATTTAAAATAAAAGATACAAACACAAAACAAACCAGAATAAACGTAACAATTTAAAAATTTAAATTTAAATTAAAAAAAAAAAAAAAAAAAGATTAAGAAGGTCCACAGCAACGACATGTCGGGAAACCCCCTCAAGGGGACCCCATGCATAGCGCGCCGAAACTGCTTCTTCATTTCAGTTTCGTTGCTCCGCTCCGGGGGGGGGGGGGGGGGGGGGGGGGGACTTTACTGGCATTGATCCGGACATTGACCTTGTATAAAATTCACAAGTGGACCTTTAACAAAAAAGTTTGAGTACCCCTGGCATAGACAAATGTCTCCTATATAACCCACAGTCTATGGCTGTTACTGGTGGGTTATAGCATCATTTTATATCTGTATTGTGCTCTGGAAGGCATTCGCACCCAACATGTTAATAACAGTCAACTTTTTTGTTGTTGTATTTAACTCTATGGTTTTTGTAACGGAGGTGATCTATGGCCCCAGAGATCTCGGCCTCCGTTACGGATTATATAGCTTCATATTTGGCGAAGTATATTAATCTGTTCTATCCTAAAACATTGCACAGGAAGAATGTGAATATATATATATGTAATTTATGCATCTATTTGTCACGATCTGTCTGTGTTTTAGTTTGTATGTCTCTGTTTCCTGTTTTAGTTTGAAAAGTGTTCCCCCTCCCGTTTTGTCTGTTGCTGGTGATTGTGTTCACCTGGTGCCCTGTGTTGTCTCCTCCCCCTCACCTGTGTCTTGTTGGCTTGATTAGTCTGTGTGTCTTTAGGCTCTGTTTCCTGTTAGAGTGTGTGTGAGATCCTTGTTGCTGGTGACGGTGTTCACGTGGACAGTAATATTGAGGCTGTGTCATGTACCACCAAGAGGAATAAATGCCCACACCGGTGTATTTGGGACGTTCTGCCTCTGCCTCCTTGCTTGGTCGGGCCGCTCAACGGTCAGCTTCACAGTTTTTATAACCTGAAATTCACGTATTTAATAATTCAATCCTCAAAGTAATACAAGTAATACAATAGGATAGTCAATACCTGTGTTGTTTGAGTGTATCAATGTAAAGTAGTGGTTAAATTTAAGCAAAATTACAAAATATTTCTTTCTTTACTCAGATATTTTTTTGCAATTCTATATTTTTTAAATGAGTATTAACAGTATTTGTCAGTATGTGATAGTGATATAGAGCCATAACAAAAGTATTTTTTAGTAAAATTACAGAAAATGCAGCAAATTTTGCCAACAGAAAATCATTTATTTGTACGGTTAGTTTTGTTAAATTTGCATTTAAATACTGCTAAAAAACAGATAAATAACGTATTTCATTTCTACAGTTTGTTTTTGTTAAAATACATGACACATTTCAATAAACCGTTTATTCTTGTAATTTAGTGGGAATGCTGACACAGCATTCCCACTAAATTACAAGAATAAACGGTTTAAAATTAAGCAAAACAATTAAACAAAATGCTCTTGAGGGCATGAAGTGACAAAAACTTTCAACATGTCTCCATTAAAGCCCATTGTAAGTTCAGCCTCACCTTTCCCCACCACAGCAGCCGTACACCTTTAGTTCATCTGCCAAAAAGGCACATTATTAACCCGAAAGTACACAAAAAGCACACTTCAGATGCTCAAGGTCCTTGTGATGCTTCACGCTTTGAAATTTCACCGATATCTGTTACGGTTCTTCAACAAAACGTTCAAATGTAAGAGGTTTATCTCTCATTCAGAACAATGCAAATGCTCTCCTCTCACTGATTACTGCACATCCCATGGAAACCTTTGATCTCTGGACACGTCGTTAGCTCAAATATAAACACCTGTGTCATGGAACACGATGATGTCATAACTCCAACTGACATGCTCAGAGCAGCAGACTTCAGATAATGGTTAATAGTCGTGCCCAACAGCTCTATGGGGTGTCGTCATATGCCGTTTCCATGGAAACGCATCCCTCGCCATAAAACACGATGTCGCTGTAGCTCCAATGGACACGGTCCGATCGTCCCACGATCTTCACCTGTATATCACCTCTCCATGCCTCAACAGCTCTACGTCAAATCTGACATCTCACCATATGCCGTTTCCATGGAAACGCATCCCTCGCCTTAAAACACGATGTTGTCGTGATACCTATGCAAATGGTCTAAAACAGCACCAGACTTCAGATAATGGTCCGGCCCTCAACAGCTCTATGTCAATTATGGGGTGTCATCATATGCCGTTTCCATGGAAACGCATCCCTCGCCATGAAACACGATGTCGCTGTAACTCCAATGGACACGGTCCGATTGTCCCCAAACTTCGCTTGTATAACACCGGTCCATGCCTCAACAGCTCTACGCCAAATCTGAGATCTCACCATAGGCTGTTTCCATGGAAACGCTTCCCTCGCCAAAAAACACGATGTTGTCGTAACTGATATGAAAATGGTCAAAACACCACCAGACTTCAGATGACAGTTAATGGTCCAGCCCTCAACATGTCTATGTGCCATTAGTGAGTTTTCGTCAAAAGCTGTTGCCATGGAAACGCATCCCTTGCAATAAAACACGATATGGCTATAACTATGAAAATTGTCAAAAAGTGCTAAAACTTCACATGTGTGCAACAGTCCAGCCGTGAAGACATCTACGGGACAGTTTTAAGATTTCTTCAAATGCCGTTGCCATGGCAACACAATGCTCGCCATGAAACACCGTTTTTTCATAACTTCAGTGAAAATGCTCCAAACAGTCCAAAACTAAACAGGTTTGGTAACGATGCAGCCATCAACATATCTAAGCGTATTATGGGGTGTCATCAAATACCGTTGCCATGGCGACAGATCATTGGCCATCAAGTTAGTTCAATAGTTTGCAGTTCAATTATTCTGCTGCTTTTCCAAGCCTTTTTACTTTCTTTTCTTCTCTCATCACACATTCAAGCCCCCAGTGTTCATGTATCATTTCAATCTAAATTCTTCACTTTCTTCTTACACATTACATTTCAGCATAGCAATTCAGCGTCAGCTTTTCAGCATAAAGCATTCCCACTAGCAATTTCTTCAGGAATTGCATTCTCTAGTTTTAATATGATTTCCTGTAATTATAAAATACAATAAAAAACCTGTTACATTTTTGGGGGAAAAACTGTAAAAAACTTTTTTTTTACAGTGTGGGTGGACCCTCAATGACTCTGGTGAACAGCTATAGATTTTCTCAGGCCTTTCTAGAGGCAACAAATATCATAAATGTGAATTAAGATCATTTGTATTGACTTGGAAATGTAACATTGTGATGTGAAGATGTATCTAACCACTAGGGCTTCACTTAAAAACAAAGGGGGGAAAAAGGCTCAATAGCTCTGAAGTATATTGCTAAAGACTCACTGAGGGTCTCTGAAGTATATTGCTAAAGACTCACTGAGGGTCTCTGAAGTATATTGCTAAAGACTCACTGAGGGTCTCTGAAGTATATTGCTAAAGACTCACTGAGGGTCTCTGAAGTATATTGCTAAAGACTCACTGAGGGTCTCTGAAGTATATTGCTAAAGACTCACTGAGGGTCTCTGAAGTATATTGCTAAAGACTCACTGAGGGTCTCTGAAGTATATTGCTAAAGACTCACTGAGGGTCTCTGAAGTATATTGCTAAAGACTCACTGAGGGTCGTCAGAAAGCTGAATAACATTGAGTATACACAAAATGCAAGATCGAAAAATAAGAGCCAAAAAGGCATTGTTATATTTGTCAACTAATGATGAAGTCCAAGAAAGAAATACATTTTGTTTTGGACACTTATCTTCCTGCAAAACAAGTTGTTGAAGGCTGTCTGGTATCTCTGTTGTGAAGGACATGTCTGGTGTGCACGCTTACATCACATGCAGCAGCTGGATTGCTCCCACACTGTTAGCAGATGTGCTTTGCCACATTTTCTCGTGCTGCTGTGGTGTTAGCCTCAAATCTATGAGCTTTTACATCATCTTGTAAAACTTGATTAACACTTCTCAGTATGATGTAGTGTGACATAATAATTCTGACAAGAATTGATTTAACTCTAAAAAGTAACATTATGTCCAGTGTGACTTTACACTCTGAAGATTAGCACTAACTGACTCAGTGTGACTCTTCTCTTTTCTATCATCCATGCTGAGCAGTCTGCAGCAGATTATTTGATTGCCTCTTTTTTACCTGCAAATAAAAACATAAAGGAAAAGTATTATTTTTATTAACACCATCCACACAAATTGTTCAAGAACATTCTATGATTTCAGATAGACACAAAAATAAGCTTTTCATTAACATATGCATCAGGAAAAAATATCTTTTTGACTAAGTTTAATGTTTGAAAATATTGAATCAGAAATCATCCTTGATATTAACATGTATATAGAGACCTGTATCCTAGGAGGTATCGGACACTAGATAAAAGTTGAAGGATTTGTTTTGTCCTTGCGGTTGTAGTCCAATTTTGCTTCATAAGAAAACAAGAAAAGCAGAAAATCTGTCTTTTGTTTACAGAAAAGTATGGCTTTGGCGAGTATTGCCTTTAATATAATTTGTGCTCATTGCAGACACCTTTCCTGCCAATATCACTGATGTTCTAGATGGGTATTACTCTGGGCAGTTTTATTCACCAGCTGCAAAGTCCTCCTGTCCTGGACACTACACATCCATGTTTCCAGTCGTAGCGTTCTCTATTGCTCTTCTGTAATAGTTGAACACGTGTCTGCCTTTCATGATCTGCTTTCAGACACATTTCTCTCCCTGTAGGAAGTCACACGTTATGCTGCCCTAATAGAGAGTAACACAACGACCCTCTCCTTGGACTTAACAAATAATAAAATGTTAATGTTAAATGCAATAGGTTTCTGTATATTTAGCACATTTAAACACATGAGCAGTTGCTGGCATTGATGTATACTCACTGGTTTTGCATATTAAATGTATGAATGCTTAAAGGTGGGTAGGTAAGTTTGAGAAACCGGCTCGAGATACACTTTTTGTTATATTCCATGGAATGCTCTTAACATCCCGATAGCAATGAATATCTTCAGTGCTTTGACAACAAATCCATAAAAATGTCATCTGTGGAAGCCGTAGCGCTGTGAAAAGCACGACCAATCATCTGAGCCGGCCCGGGTCAAATAACTGGATGGCCTACCTGCCTGTCAGCCTTCCATCTGTGCACAAACTGATCTCGTGCCCTCATTGGTCATGTGCGCATTTGTGTGTGTTGGAGGAGGGGCTCTGTGAGGAAGTGACAGATTTGTTCCGGCTGTGTATTTTCAAATTCTAGCGCACTTGAGCTGGTTTCTCCAAAATTACCTACTCCACCTTTAAATTAATTTAATTGAATCTGCATTTTTGGTAAAGTCCCTCTTGCTAGATCTGAATAAAGGATTGTGGTGCTTTAGTCCTCTCATCAGATATTGGATAAAGGGACCAATAGGCCAAAAAATCCATAAAGCTCAAGGCCTAACATTCTAAGTGTGGGGGGAACTTCTGTAGCAATGGAGAGTCAGGACTCAAAGAGACACGAGGAGAGCTGGAGCTTTGATGTCAAACACTGATGGTTTATTTTGGAGCTTCGGCCGGAGAATTCACAAGACGTGTCATAGAGAGCCAACGGTCTGACCCACACGGATGAGTTGCCACAATCAATTCTGAAGAAACCGTCCTCTCGTAGAGGTTTTAACTCATTTGGATGAGGCTAATCAACATTCTTCACTAGATAGACTAAACAGCTGGGGACACTGAATTACTTGCAGTTGACGCTTATGGCCTCGAAGATTTCACACCTTGGGGTCATCAAGCCCCGAGCAGGAAGCGTTCCATATGTCCTCATACCAATAAACCATGTTTGACCGAAAGATGCCCGGTCATAAACTGGCAACAACAACAACATTGCTAAAGCAGCCCCCTCCTTAAGGGAGATAACAGATGCCAAGGTTGGTCATCTGTGCCAGAGGGCAAAAGGTAAACATCTATGGGAATAATTCCCTAACACTAAGTCTGTCATGTTGTAAAATGCTGATTGTGCAGCAGGTTGTGTAGCAGGTTGTGCAGCAGGTTGTGTAGCAGGTTGTGTAGCAGGTTGTGTAGCAGGTTGTGTAGCAGGTTGTGCAGCAGGTTGTGTAGCAGGTTGTGCAGCAGGTTGTGTAGCAGGTTGTGTAGCAGGTTGTGTAGCAGGTTGTGTAGCAGCTGCTGTGGTCGATGTGTGGTGGGAGGGCGGGATGAAGCTGATAAGACGTTTGCTGGCCTTTAAAAGCGTAAGGAAAAGCACACAGTGTGCAGAAAGACAAGCATCAGGACTACAGGTAATACTGCACTGTTCATAATAATCATAATAATAATAATAATAATATTATTAAAATGTTCCTGTCATTTTGCTTAGAACAGCGTTTGAGCTTTACCTTTTCATTTCTTCAAAGTAATCTGAGACCATGTGTTCTTTGTCTAGCAGCAGTATTCCCATTTTATCAAACATTTCTTTTGGGTCTCAACAACAGGCATGTTTGCTCAATGTGTTGCTAATGTTTGTCACTGTTTTGCGATCGCGTGTTGCACATGTCAGGAGAAGCTGAAGCTTGAATTGCAATGCAAACATCTGGATGCTAGCTAACATAGTGAGCTGATAACATGTTCGTATAGACTCTTCTCTTAATAACAGTTTTAAAGATACTGTAAAAGCAACAAGACATTAAATAGTTTATAGAAAAAAAATGACATGAACCATTAAGGTCAATTGCAATGGTGTTTACACCTGCTAAATAAATCATTAGTAGTTTGAAAGGAATTTCTTTACTATCATTTAATTACATTTATCTCCTTTTCTCAACCTTAAAAAGGGACCCTTATACCTGGGCAATGACCCTGGTGGTGAATGGATGGTTGGGTTCGGTCTGAAGGGAGGGGCTTAGCTTGACCCTGGTGGTGGTGAATGGATGGTTGGGTCGGTCTGAAGGGGAGGGGCTTAGCTTGACCCTGGTGGTGGTGAATGGATAGTTGGGTTCGGTCTGAAGGGGAGGGGCTTAGCTTGACCCTGGTGGTGGTGAATGGATAGTTGGGTCGGTCTGAAGGGGAGGGGCTTAGCTTGACCCTGGTGGTGGTGAATGGATAGTTGGGTCGGTCTGAAGGGGAGGGGCTTAGCTTGACCCTGGTGGTGGTGAATGGATAGTTGGGTCGGTCTGAAGGGGAGGGGCTTAGCTTGACCCTGGTGGTGGTGAATGGATAGTTGGGTTCGGTCTGAAGGGGAGGGCTTAGCTTGACCCTGGTGGTGGTGAATGGATGTTGGGTCGGTCTGAAGGGGAGGGGCTTAGCTTGACCCTGGTGGTGGTGAATGGATAGTTGGGTTCGGTCTGAAGGGGAGGGGCTTAGCTTGACCCTGGTGGTGGTGAATGGATAGTTGGGTTCGGTCTGAAGGGGAGGGCTTAGCTTGACCCTGGTGGTGGTGAATGGATGGTTGGGGTCGGTCTGAAGGGGAGGGGCTTAGCTTGACCCTGGTGGTGGTGAATGGATAGTTGGGTTGGTCTGAAGGGGAGGGCTTAGCTTGACCCTGGTGGTGGTGAATGGATGTTGGGTTCGGTCTGAAGGGGAGGGCTTAGCTTGACCCTGGTGGTGGTGAATGGATGGTTGGGGTCGGTCTGAAGGGGAGGGGCTTAGCTTGACCCTGGTGGTGGTGAATGGATAGTTGGGTTGGTCTGAAGGGGAGGGGCTTAGCTTGACCCTGGTGGTGGTGAATGGATGTTGGGTTCGGTCTGAAGGGGAGGGCTTAGCTTGACCCTGGTGGTGGTGAATGGATGTTGGGTCGGTCTGAAGGGGAGGGGCTTAGCTTGACCCTGGTGGTGGTGAATGGATAGTTGGGTCGGTCTGAAGGGGAGGGGCTTAGCTTGACCCTGGTGGTGGTGAATGGATGTTGGGTTCGGTCTGAAGGGGAGGGCTTAGCTTGACCCTGGTGGTGGTGAATGGATGGTTGGGTTCGGTCTGAAGGGGAGGGGCTTAGCTTGACCCTGGTGGTGGTGAATGGATGGTTGGGTTCGGTCTGAAGGGGAGGGCTTAGCTTGACCCTGGATTCAGAGGGACAGGAGGTGAAAAGGGGTGGAGGAGGGTTGCGTCGAGTCACCTGAAATGACAGCTGTCAGAGGGGAGAGCAGATTTAAAAGGGTTAGCGGAGCGCTATGATAGGCTTGTGAGAATAGAGCGAAGTGATTGGTTAAGCTGGGGAGTGACGCCCCCGATCACTTATTGAGAGGAGAGAAGAGTGACATGGAAATAGTAAATGAATGAGAAAGACGGTCTTCCTGGTTGAACTTGCGCTGAGCTTCATTTGATCCTTGACTTGTCTCAGCCGAGAAAGGTTTTTAAACTCATTATTCTGCAAAGTAAGTCTGCAAGTCAATGCTAGTTTGCAGAAATGTCCTCTCCTCCTACCCTAGGACTTTGCTCCTGCACAGCAGTCTAAAAGACAATGAGTAAAGAATTTGAAGTTGTTGAATTCCAGTTTCTTGTTTAAACAAGAATCGTTTTTTTATTAATTAAACCTCCAATTTGCCCTTTATTAAGGATTACGTTTTTATATCTGTCTTTAAAAATGAATGTGCTTTTTTCAAAGCAAATATGAAAATGTATGTAAAAGTACATGTTTGAGGGTTTCATCGTTCTCTGTCCAACACTGACAAACGTCTGAAAAAATATATATATATTGCAATCAACATTTCAAAACGGATGCCATTTGTTTTGGGTGATATCAGAAATGGCTCCTCACTCCATCTACCACCTCTTAACCCCACCTCTAACTGGGCAAGCATATCAAGGACTCTACTAAAGTTACTCTTTTGTCCCATGCAACCTGATGTATGTGATGACTACTTCCATTCTTGCAAGGATAATAAAGACATGTATCCTGATATTGAAGATCAAGCCGGTGACGAGTGATATTTTTCTAACATGTTCATCTTCCACAGCTTCTGCAGCCATGGCCTCCTGTTCTCCGCTCCTGCTCTTGGTCCTGTGCACTCTGACAGTGGCTGAAGCCCAGCTCAAGCTGTTTAACCTGCGGGCCAGGAGACTTGATTCAAACATTCTGGGAACTCCGGATGCCTATGTCGAGGTTTTTTGTGGATCTGCCAATCTGGGTGAAACATCAGTTCGCCACAATGATCGAAACCCCTGGTGGGATGAAGACTTCAATCACTTCAAGGCACAAGAGAATGACGTGATGAGGCTTGAGGTTCATGACCATGACATCGGGTTGATGACCTGCTTGGAGTCTGCCAGCGGCAAATTAAGCTGGGAACCCATGAGCATGAATGCTTTCTTGAAGAAGGTGGCTCCCTTCATTACACCTACACCCTCGGCTAATTCAGTCAGTAAACTGTAAAGATGTATCCGACCATAAGTCTTTACATGCAGCCTTTGATTCTCTCAGACTGGCTCTGAGAAACAAACAAATAGATTTGCAAAATATGTTGTTCTGGTTACTGTCATAGAGCATCGTTGGCTATTCTTCCCTGTTTCAAAGGTGATTAACAAAAAATAAAGAGTGCTGAAACAACTGAAATGTGTTTCATGTAATTTATCATGATATTACGAGTATATAAATGAATGATTCCATATTCCATATTTTCCATGTCTAACCTTCAAAACATGTTCTTAGATAGAAATACCAAATGTTTTGTTATTTAGACACAATTAACACTTATAGTTTCATGTCTTGTTTCATACGAATAGATCATATTTCATAAGTGTTATTATGGGAGAATCACTATTCTTGTGGTACTGCTGCCTCATTAGGCCCATATTGAGGAGAGCATATTAAGACCCAAACTCATGTACAACAACTTCCTTACTTGCAATAAATCAGCACTAATTAGAGGGTTATTGAGGAAAAACTCTCAACTAATGGCTTATTACTTGTAGAATACGGTCATGTAGAATAAGGCATTAATAACAGTTTTATAATGACTAATAAGAGCCAATCTACTGCTAATATGCATTTTAATAACTAGTTGATGGTGAATGTCTGTACCTTAATATAAAGTGTTACCAAAAGTTCTTTAGCCTTCCCAAACCTGAGTCACGCGCCGCCTATGTGTTTAGCGTGGTTCTACAATCAGAGAGTTACAAGGGTCTGTAAATGCAAGGAAAACAATTGGCCTCAGCAAATCATTTATATTAAAGTTATATATGTTTACACGTATAAATCATGAGTCAAAACAGGGCTAAATTTGATTGAAATATAAAAGGTATATGTGGTAAAATGAAGAGCCGTTTGGGAGCCGAAAGAGCCGGCTCTTCTTCGTGAGGCTTCCACCCCGGCTTCCACCCCGGCTTCCACCCCGGCTTCCACCCGGCTTCCACCCCGGCTTCCACCCCGGCTTCCACCCCGGCTTCCACCCCGGCTCCACCCCGGCTTCCACCCCGGCTTCCACCCCGCTTCCACCCCGCTTCCACCCCGCTTCCACCCCAGCTTCCACCCCGCTTCCACCCCAGCTTCCACCCCGCTTCCACCCCTTCCACCCCGGCTTCCACCCCAGCTTCCACCCCAGCTTCCACCCCAGCTTCCACCCCAGCTTCCACCCCAGCTTCCACCCCAGCTTCCACCCCAGCTTCCACCCCAGCTTCCACCCCAGCTTCCACCCCAGCTTCCACCCCAGCTTCCACCCCAGCTTCCACCCCAGCTTCCACCCCAGCTTCCACCCCAGCTTCCACCCCAGCTTCCACCCCAGCTTCCACCCCAGCTTCCACCCCAGCTTCACCCCAGCTTCCACCCCAGCTTCCACCCCAGCTTCCACCCCTGCTTCCACCCCAGCTTCCACCCAGCTTCCACCCCAGCTTCCACCCCTGCTTCCACCCCAGCTTCCACCCCAGCTCCCACCCCAGCTTCCACCCCAGCTTCCACCCCAGCTTCCACCTGTAGGCTCGGGGGATAGTTTCTAATCATCACTCAATGTTCTTTGTAAATCTGTGGAGTGATGAGGCCCGAGCCTAGACGCCAAACTTAAACTATATGCTGCTTCTAATAATAATATTAAGAAACACGTGAGTTGTCTGACTGAAATATAATGTTTCCTACAATTATTATATTATATATATTCTGTAGCCTGACTCTGTGAATCCTGTCTATACAAGTGTTGCTAGGAAATAGTAAGGACATTATTATAAGGACATTATTGTGTACAGAAAAAAGGGTGGCGCGCAATACAGTTTTATTTGTATCTGAAACATTTTTCCATCACTTTTCAAAATAAAGGCCCATTGAAGGAAAACAAACAAATTATTATTTTTAAAATATCTTCTTTATTATTATTTCGAAATGTTATCCTGTAACTTCAATCTCAGAGAACTTGAGTTTTTGTAATAACATAATATAGCAAGTAGTTGAAAGACCACGTCACTTTGGTATTTATGACATGTTGAGTGATTGATTTATGACCCCCCATAAAACCTTAGTCCCGCCCCTAAATCCCTTTGATGGGACAGGTGTCAGTGCACCTGTTGTAGTGACCCCTAATAAACCATTGTCTTTACTCTTGTATGACTTGATTGTTTAGCTGGTTATTGTTATTGTTTTATTGTTATGCTGCCCTAATAGAGAGTAACACAACGACCCTCTCCTTGGACTTAACAAATAATAAAATGTTAATGTTAAATGCAATAGGTTTCTGTATATTTAGCACATTTAAACAAATGAGTAGTTGCTGGCATTGATGTATACTCACTGGTTTTGCATATTAAATGTATGAATGCTTAAATTATTTGTATTGAATCTGCATTTTTGGTAAAGTCCCTCTTGCTAGATCTGAATAAAGGATTGTGGTGCTTTAGTCCTCTCATCAGATATTGGATAAAGGGACCAACAGGCCAAACAATCCATAAAGCTCAAGGCCTAACATTCTAAGTGTGGGGGAACTTCTGTAGCAATGGAGAGTCAGGACTCAAAGAGACACGAGGAGAGCTGGAGCTTTGATGTCAAACACTGATGGTTTATTTTGGAGCTTCGGCCGGAATTCACAAGACGTGTCATAGAGAGCCAACGGTCTGACCCACACGGATGAGTTGCCACAATCAATTCTGAAGAAACCGTCCTCTCGTAGAGGTTTTAACTCATTTGGATGAGGCTAATCAACATTCTTCACTAGATAGACTAAACAGCTGGGGACACTGAATTACTTGCAGTTGACGCTTATGGCCTCGAAGATTTCACACCTTGGGGTCATCAAGCCCCGAGCAGGAAGCGTTCCATATGTCCTCATACCAATAAACCATGTTTGACCGAAAGATGCCCGGTCATAAACTGGCAACAACAACAACATTGCTAAAGCAGCCCCCTCCTTAAGGAGATAACAGATGCCAAGGTTGGTCATCTGTGCCAGAGGGCAAAAGGTAAACATCTATGGAATAATTCCCTAACACTAAGTCTGTCATGTTGTAAAATGCTGATTGTGCAGCAGGTTGTGCAGCAGGTTGTGTAGCAGGTTGTGCAGCAGGTTGTGTAGCAGGTTGTGCAGCAGATTGTGCAGCAGGTTGTGTAGCAGGTCTTGCAGCAGGTTGTGTAGCAGGTTGTGTAGCAGGTTGTGTAGCAGGTTGTGTAGCAGGTTGTGCAGCAGGTTTGTAGCAGGTTGTGCAGCAGATTGTGCAGCAGGTTGTGTAGCAGGTCTTGCAGCAGGTTGTGTAGCAGGTTGTGTAGCAGGTTGTGTAGCAGGTTGTGTAGCAGGTGTGTAGCAGGTTGTGCAGCAGGTTGTGTAGCAGGTTGTGTAGCAGGTTGTGTAGCAGGTTGTGTAGCAGGTTGTGTAGCAGCTGCTGTGGTCGATGTGTGGTGGGAGGGCGGGATGAAGCTGATAAGACGTTTGCTGGCCTTTAAAAGCGTAAGGAAAAGCACACAGTGTGCAGAGAGACAAGCATCAGGACTACAGGTAATACTGCACTGTTCATAATAATCATAATAATATAATATAATAATAATATTAAAATGTTCCTGTCATTTTGCTTAGAACAGCGTTTGTGCTTTACCTTCTCATTTCTTCAAAGTAATCTGAGACCATGTGTTCTTTGTCTAGCAGCAGTATTCCCATTTTATCAAACATTTCTTTTGGGTCTCAACAACAGGCATGTTTGCTCAATGTGTTGCTAATGTTTTGTCACTGTTTTGCGATCGCAAATATGAAAATGTATGTAAAGTACATGTTTGAGGGTTTCATCCTTCTCTGTCCAACACTGACAAACGTCTGGAAAAAAAAAATACAAATATTGCAATCAACATTTCAAAACGGATGCCATTTGTTTTGGGTGATATCATTACATTACATTACATTACATTACATTACATGACACTTGTTAGACGCTTTTATCCAAAGCGACTAACATACTCAATACTGAGGACAATCCCCACAGGAGCACTTTGGGGTGAAGTGTCTCAGGGACACAACGACATGCTGACTGCAGTGGGGTTTGAACCTGTGCCCCCCTGATCCCAACACCAACGCACTAACCCACTGTGCCACAGCCTATCAGAAATGGCTCATCGCTCCATCTACCACCTCTTACCCCCACCTCTAATATTCGATTTCGAAGATTAAGACTTAGAACAATTGCTTTTTAGGTACACTTACTGGTAACACAATGAAGGCTTTGGCATAAGCTAGCTAATATTTTAATTTTTTTTAAATGGACAGAGGTTCTCAGAAAATAGGTGACAAGTGGTGGGAGTTTTCCACACCATAGATATGTGTGTTTTGAAGGTTAAGAGATAAAAAAGTAAATGGAAACCCAGTTCAAACAAATCCAGCTGTTACCAGATTAACATCTCACACTCTTTCCTTTGACGATGATGAACACTTATTTGGCTAAGCTGGAACTTTTTATAAAGCAGCAGGAAGTAAAAGGCATCTTATCTACATGATTGTACATGTGTGCACTATTTAACTATTGATAACTTTTTCATAGTAATACTAAAAAAATACCTCATAATGGTGAATGGGTTTTGTTACGTTGTGTCAAGGTAAACTTGAGAGTAACACAAATGATTAAGTGTGAATAAAAGATGACACTTTACAGTGGATTTAACATAGGCAGACAACTAGTAAAGGTTTGTGTCAAAGTCATCTCATTTGCAGGGCTATGCGTTCACTTTGTTTGCACATATCTCCGGTGCTCCAGAGTTTACAAAGTTGTAACACAAGTATAAAAATAGGACTCACTCTGTGTTGGGGGACCACAGTCCTCTAGGTAAACTGCCATTTACTATTAATGGAATACGAATAAGTACTGAACATGTTTAAGTATTAAAAAAGAAATGTATATGTATTTATTTATTTATTTTATAATTGTTTGTGCCCATAACATGGAAGCAGAAAGTAGTCGTGCTATGCTCCCCTTTATGGTCCCACTGAATCCAAGTAGTTACCATACAAAGTCCCTAAACTACCATGAACAAGATGAAGCAGGAAATATATAGCCTAATAGTGATTCGTCGGTGACCCCACATGGACACCATTTTAGCAGTATAGGAAAATGCCCATAATGACTGAAAAAATGGCAGAATGATGGATTAACCAGTCAAATACTCCGTTTTTAACACCAGCTTCATTCTTAAAACAGCATTGTGAGCTAAGAGTGTGTCATAAAACCTCACAATGGCTTATTCATTGCAATATGTTTCCAAACTTAAATGTTTTTGGGAGAATACTGAATGTTCCTTCTATATCAGAGTAGCACATGATAAGAGAGGCCCTACGTAGCTGTGTACGTAGCCGGATGTATGACTACATGGATGACGCTCATGAGACACTGTGTTGAAGTCATGATAGCTATGTTCCTCAGATTGGCCTGATGACACAGCCCCTAGAGAGATAGGCATATGACTGTCATGTGTATTGCTTACGCAGGCCTTAGTTAATCTTAACTTAACTAAATAGTATTCTTCCGTCTTGTTGACTGTAACACACTCTCTTGTATATAAGCATATCAAGGACTCTACTAAAGTTACTCTTTTGTCCCATGCAACCTGATGTATGTGATGACTACTTCCATTCTTGCAAGGATAATAAAGACATGTATCTTGATATTGAAGATCAAGCCGGTGACGAGTGATATTTTCTAACATGTTCATCTTCCACAGCTTCTGCAGCCATGGCCTCCTGTTCTCCGCTCCTGCTCTTGGTCCTGTGCACTCTGACAGTGGCTGAAGCCCAGCTCAAGCTGTTTAACCTGCGGGCCAGCAAACTTCATTCAAGCACTCTGGGAAAGCCGGATGCCTATGTCGAGGTTTTTTGTGGATCTGCCAATCTGGGTGAAACATCAGTTCACAACAACAACCCAAACCCCTGGTGGGAGGAAGACTTCACTCACTTCAAGGCCCGAGTGAATGACGTGATGATGCTTAAGGTTTACGACCAGGACTTCGGGTTGGATGACCTGCTTGGAGTCTGCCAGCGGCAAATTAAGCTGGGAACCCATGAGCATGAATGCTATCTTGAAGAAGGTGGCTCCCTTCATTACACCTACACCCTCGGCTAATTCAGTCAGTAAAACTGTAAAGATGTATCCGACCATAAGTCTTTACACAGCCTTTGATTCTCTCAGACTGGCTCTGAGAAACAAACAAATAGATTTGCAAAATATGTTGTTCTGGTTACTGTCATAGAGCATCGTTGGCTATTCTTCCCTGTTTCAAAGGTGATTAACAAAAAATAAAGAGTGCTGAAACAACTGAAATGTGTTTTATGTAATTTATCATGATATTACGAGTATATAAATGAATGATTCCATATTCCATATTTTCCATGTCTAACCTTCAAAACATATTCTTAGATAGAAATACCAAATGTTTTGTTATTTAG
Source organism: Dissostichus mawsoni (assembly GCA_011823955.1). Classification (NCBI taxonomy): domain Eukaryota; kingdom Metazoa; phylum Chordata; class Actinopteri; order Perciformes; family Nototheniidae; genus Dissostichus; species Dissostichus mawsoni. Next base: position 3,105,425 of record JAAKFY010000012.1, read on the forward strand.
ACACAATTAACACTTATAGTTTCACGTCTTGTTTCATACGAATAGATCATATTTGTTAAGTGTTATTATGGGAGAATCACTATTCTTGTGGTACTGCTGCCTCATTAGGCCCATATTGAGGAGAGCATATTAAGACCCAAACTCATGTACAACAACTTCCTTACTTGCAATAAATAAGCACTAATTAGAGCAGGGATGGGCAACTTGGATGGTGGTGGGGGCCACATAATGTATGTACTGGCCACCAGGGGGCCGCAGATTCACTTGGAACACACACACACACACACACACACAAATTCCATGTGTTGTATGTAATTATTAACACATATACTTAGTCTGACATCTTCATTGACATTTTACAATCTTTCAGGGAGCATCCTCTAATAAGCTCACTAAACAAATATCAGTTCACAGAAATGTTATTTAATGTTTACAAGTGGCATGTTTGTATTGAACAGGTTATTTAACAGTGGAATAAAACTATTGGAAAGGACGGAGAATGTGTGTTCATTGAGATGAACCATTAAGATGACATAAACATGAAGTCATGAACACTAACCAGACATTAGTTGTCTAACTTGAACCTAAGGCACTTGTAGCCTGTCTCTGCTGACGCACAATAAGGGGAGTGTCCACACAGACACCTGTCACCACTCTGCTGTTCCTCAGCGCCGCTCCCCCCCCCCCCTCCCTCCCGCTGAAATTATGAATGAAAAGCGTATAGTAATCATAGATAACACGGCAGGGTCCGTGACAGTTTGTTTTCATCTGATTTCAAATAAACAAAGTCTTGGTTTTTAGAATATTAAACTTGTTTCGCCAAATTCAAAAGATAAACAACTTTGAAGCTTGTGACGGCATAATTACAAGCGGCAACTTAACGTCACAGCAGGCATAACAACAGCCGGTGTTTCTTGCGAGTGTTTCCCCGGGAAACAAACACAACACACACACGCGTCACAGATTATTTAGCGGTATTTGAAATCATGTACGCAGCTCGCGACGTAACTAGGAGTCTAGTGGACGCTATCAGTACTACAAGTAAAACAATTTAATTTAAGATTTACATTCTAAGTTTAAGACAAAGTCACTAATATATTGTGTCTATTTAAAGCCAATGATTCTTATTGTAAGCTTTCTTTGCTAATTATAAATCTTAATTTAAGAAATACATTCTTAGTCAACTCAACCAAAACACTCATTTTAAGTTATTCTTTCTTAAATAATGCGGAATCATTGCTTGTAATAAGCGTTTTTGTCTAGTTTCAAGGCCCGTTACGGTCTTTCAGTCGCTAGATTTTAATTCTTACGAATTCTAGCCAAGCTAATTTGGCTCACCCCATTGGCAGATTGTTTTGCTTGATACAGGAACATCTGACTTGATTCAAGAATATGTTGCTTGTTTTTGGAAGGGCTGTTTTCGCAGTGTGGTGGGAGTTTTCCACACCATAGATATGTGTGTTTTGAAGGTTAAGAGATAAAAAAGTAAATGGAAACCCAGTTCAAACAAATCCAGCTGTTACCAGATTAACATCTCACACTCTTTCCTTTGACGATGATGAACACTTATTTGGCTAAGCTGGAACTTTTTATAAAGCAGCAGGAAGTAAAAGGCATCTTATCTACATGATTGTACATGTGTGCACTATTTAACTATTGATAACTTTTTCATAGTAATACTAAAAAATACCTCATAATGGTGAATGGGTTTTGTTACGTTGTGTCAAGGTAAACTTGAGAGTAACACAAATGATTAAGTGTGAATAAAAGATGACACTTTACAGTGGATTTAACATAGGCAGACAACTAGTAAAGGTTTGTGTCAAAGTCATCTCATTTGCAGGGCTATGCGTTCACTTTGTTTGCACATATCTCCGGTGCTCCAGAGTTTACAGAGTTGTAACACAAGTATAAAAATAGGACTCACTCTGTGTTGGGGGGACCACAGTCCTCTAGGTAAACTGCCATTTACTATTAATGGAATACGAATAAGTACTGAACATGTTTAAGTATTAAAAAAGAAATGTATATGTATTTATTTATTTATTTTATAATTGTTTGTGCCCATAACATGGAAGCAGAAAGTAGTCGTGCTATGCTCTCCTTTATGGTCCCACTGAATCCAAGTAGTTACCATACAAAGTCCCTAAACTACCATGAACAAGATGAAGCAGGAAATATATAGCCTAATAGTGATTCGTCGGTGACCCCACATGGACACCATTTTAGCAGTATAGGAAAATGCCCATAATGACTGAAAAAATGGCAGAATGATGGATTAACCAGTCAAATACTCCGTTTTTAACACCAGCTTCATTCTTAAAACAGCATTGTGAGCTAAGAGTGTGTCATAAAACCTCACAATGGCTTATTCATTGCAATATGTTTCCAAACTTAAATGTTTGTTGGGAGAATACTGGATGTTCCTTCTATATCAGAGTAGCACATGATAAGAGAGGCCCTACGTAGCTGTGTACGTAGCCGGATGTATGACTACATGGATGACGCTCATGAGACACTGTGTTGAAGTCATGATAGCTATGTTCCTCAGATTGGCCTGATGACACAGCCTCTAGAGAGATAGGCATATGACTGTCATGTGTATTGCTTACGCAGGCCTTAGTTAATCTTAACTTTTTACTGTGTTCAATCTGAATTTACTTTAAAATAAAAACATCTATATTGATTTTGACACTTCTACATCCAACTCACAGATGTATCATTGCTTTGAGAAAACAGATTATTAATTTATCCCTTTTAGAAGGGAAGATATGGTCATTTGTTCTGGGAATGTCATTTTCGAGCCTGAGACCTGAAAAACAGGCTCAGGGTTTAACAGGTGAATTCACCCTTTGTGTTAATATATGGTTATATGACATTAAAGGATGTCTTATGAAGTTTTATAGGTAATAATTATACTTTATAGACCCTTTGTGTTAATATAGGGGTTAAAAGGGTATTCTTAGATAGTTTCTTCTTATTTCCCCTCCACTGATCTGTGTGACCCTGTCAGGTATCAGATGACCCGCGCCCCCCCCCCCTTTCCTGTTTCATGCTTAGTCCCCCTCTGGCATCTTTCAGATAATCTAGTTCGTTTCTCACAATATGGGTTTAAAAAAAGAAGAAGAATAGACATCTCTGAGGGATGTGACATCAGCGTTGGTGAAAATAATGTCTTTACAGGTCACAGTTTACCCCTTTACTCTTATCAAAATATTTCAGATAACAGTCTCTCTCCATCACACACACACACACACACACACACACACACCACACACACACACACACACACACACACACACACACACACACACACACACATACCATGTATACATCACTTCAGGGGACATTACATTGACTTACATGCATTTCCTGGAGACTTATCCTACCCTTAACCATAACCAACCCTAACCCTGTCCTTACCTAACCCTAACCCTAACCCTTGTCCTTACCCTAACCCTAACCCTAACCCTTGTCCTTACCCTAACCCTAACCCTTGTCCTTACCCTAACCCTAACCCTTGTCCTTACCCTAACCCTAACCCTAACCCTTGTCCTTACCCTAACCCTAACCCTTGTCCTTACCCTAACCCTAACCCTAACCCTTGTCCTTACCCTAACCCTAACCAAGTCTTCATCCTAAAATTAATGATTCCCATAAAAAAATGATGTCCCCATAAGGGAGGCGAGTCCCCACACATCACTGTGTAAACAGATGTAGGTCCCCACAAGTATAGTAATGCTAGGCCTCACACACACACACACACACACACACACACAACACACACACAAACAAGCACACACACACACACACACACTCACACACACACACACACACACACACACACAAACACACACACACACACACACACACACACACACACACACACACACACAACACACACACACAAACAAGCACACACACACACACACACACACACACACACACACACACACACACACACACACACACACACACACACACACACACACACACACACACACACAACACACACACACACGTGACTCTAAAAGGCTAGCTTGTGATTTGTAACCCTTTTTGGTGTGAAACTAGGCAGTTTTATGTACTGATTGTTGCTTAATTCTCTCACCAAGGTACTGTAAGATACACTTGTATGCGTGTGTTACGCTCCCTCCTGGACTAGGGGTTCAAAGGGAAGTTACAAAATATAAAATAACCGGGAGAGAGAAAAAAGAGAGGAAACTGATTGCTGAAGCCACAAGGCGATGTTTTAATTAGTCAAAAAGTAAAGAGGGCTCACCAGGAGGAGAGGCTGCACCTGGAGGGAGACAATCAGGGGAGAGGGGGAGAGAGAGGGGAGAGAGACACACACACAACACGGCACGTAACAGTATGCAAAACCTTATAAACTAGAAAAGAGTACTTTGTCTGAATAATGTTCTTGAAGAATCTGACTCCAAATGGTGAGCTTGTGATGTAACACTTTTCCAGCCATCAGGAATAACTAAAGCATAGCATCGGAATGTGGGTTTTAGTACGTTTCCCAAGTATACCTCGATACACAACATGTATCGCCATACTTTAAATCGCCTCGGCATTATTAACAAAAAAGTACAAATAAATACTTTTTATTGAATTTTACACATTTTAACACAAAACACAGAACAATCTGAAGCGTCCGCCTGCAGCACGGAGACAGTCGTTCTGCAGCACGGAGACAGTCGTTCTGCAGCACGGAGACAGTCGTTCTGCAGCACGGAGACACTCGTTCTGCAGCAGGGAGACAGTCGTTCTGCAGCACGGAACACTCGTTCTGCAGCACGGAGACAGTCGTTCTGCAGCACGGAGACAGTCGTTCTGCAGCACGGAGACACTCGTTCTGCAGCACGGAGACACTCGTTCTGCAGCACGGAGACAGTCGTTCTGCAGCACGGAGACAGTCGTTCTGCAGCACGGAGACACTCGTTCTGCAGCACGGAGACAGTCGTTCTGCAGCACGGAGACAGTCGTTCTGCAGCACGGAGACACTCGTTCTGCAGCACGGAGACAGTCGTTCTGCAGCACGGAGACACTCGTTCTGCAGCACGGAGACAGTCGTTGGCAGATTGCAGACGCAGAGTTTTTAAAAACAATCATCTCGACACGACGAGACAGCAGCCGTCGCTTTATTCTGAAAGAGTGAACAAACACAGAGTCATATTCCAGTTTCTGAGCAGGAAGAAGACAGGAAGCAGGTGCAGTCTGTGGGGAGATCACTTTGAAACATGATGAGCTGCAGTGAGGAGGACAGCTGTTTCTAACTCTTCCTCCTCCTCCTCCTCTTCCTCCTCACAACCTTCACATGTGACCTGCAGAGATGGCATAAGTACAGACATCCTTTACTCAAGTAGAAGTACAGATACTCGTGTTTAAAAATACTCTGGTAAAAGTAGAAGTACTGACTAAACTTCTTTACTCAAGTAAAAGTAAAGAGGCTTTGAAATGTACTTCAGTAAAAAGTACCCATAACTAGCAGCTGTTTTAAAGAGTACCTGACCTCCCTTTATATTAATAGAACAATAATGTCATTGTTAGCTAATGAATGTTTCCATGCTGAACAACGGCAACATGACAACGTTTTCATTGGTCCCTCTTCTTTAGAGAAGACCAGGAAATGATGGATACACGGATCGTGTTCAAATCAATAGGCACGCAATGACTCTAAATAATAATGATCACGCCACCAAACACACATTCAGACTAAAGGAACCAGCCTGTTTGGAACATGGAAGAAGTAGAAAGTACAGGTATTTGGGTTCAACATGAAGAAGTAGAAAGTACAGGTATTTGGTTCAACATGTAAGAAGTAGAAAGTACAGGTATTTGGGTTCAACATGTAAGAAGTAGAAAGTACAGGTATTTGGGTTCAACATGTAAGAAGTAGAAAGTACAGGTATTTGGGTTCAACATGTAAGAAGTAGAAAGTACAGGTATTTGGGTTCAACATGTAAGAAGTAGAAAGTACAGGTATTTGGGTTCAACATGTAAGAAGTAGAAAGTACAGGTATTTGGGTTCAACATGTAAGAAGTAGAAAGTACAGGTATTTGGGTTCAACATGTAAGAAGTAGAAAGTACAGGTATTTGTTCAACATGTAAGAAGTAGAAAGTACAGGTATTTGGGTTCAACATGTAAGAAGTAGAAAGTACAGGTATTTGGTTCAACATGTAAGAAGTAGAAAGTACAGGTATTTGGGTTCAACATGTAAGAAGTAGAAAGTACAGGTATTTGGGTTCAACATGTAAGAAGTAGAAAGTACAGGTATTTGGGTTCAACATGTAAGAAGTAGAAAGTACAGGTATTTGGGTTCAACATGTAAGAAGTAGAAAGTACAGGTATTTGGGTTCAACATGTAAGAAGTAGAAAGTACAGGTATTTGGGTTCAACATGTAAGAAGTAGAAAGTACAGGTATTTGGTTCAACATGTAAGAAGTAGAAAGTACAGGTATTTGGGTTCA
>JAAKFY010000012.1:3116902-3129402 GCA_011823955.1 Dissostichus mawsoni
AACGCTGCATGTCTCCTCAAGTTGCTGCATGTCTCCTCAAGCTGCTGAAGGTTCTCTAAACGCTGCATGTCTCCTCAAGTTGCTGAATGTTCTCTAGATGCTGCATGTCTCCTCAAGCTGCTGAATGTTCTCTAGATGCTGCATGTCTCCTCAAGTTGCTGAATGTTCTCTAAACGCTGCATGTCTCCTCAAGTTGCTGAATGTTCTCTAAACGCTGCATGTCTCCTCAAGTTGCTGAATGTTCTCTAAATGCTGCATGTCTCCTCAAGTTGCTGAATGTTCTCTAGATGCTGCATGTCTCCTCAAGTTGCTGAATGTTCTCTAAACGCTGCATGTCTCCTCAAGTTGCTGAATGTTCTCTAAATGCTGCATGTCTCCTCAAGTTGCTGAATGTTCTCTAAATGCTGCATGTCTCCTCAAGTTGCTGAATGTTCTCTAAACGCTGCATGTCTCCTCAAGCTGCTGAATGTTCTCTAAATGCTGCATGTCTCCTCAAGTTGCTGAATGTTCTCTAGATGCTGCATCTCTCCTCAAGTTGCTGAATGTTCTCTAAACGCTGCATGTCTCCTCAACCTGCTGAATGTTCTCTAGATGCTGCATGTCTCCTCAAGTTGCTGAATGTTCTCTAGATGCTGCATGTTTCCTCAAGTTGCTGAATGTTCTCTAGATGCTGCATGTTTCCTCAAGTTGCTGAATGTTCTCTAGATGCTGCATGTCTCCTCAAGCTGCTGAATGTTCTCTAGATGCTGCATGTCTCCTCAAGCTGCTGAATGTTCTCTAAACGCTGCATGTCTCCTCAAGTTGCTGCATGTTCTCTAAACGCTGCATGTCTCCTCAAGCTGCTGAATGTTCTCTAAACGCTGCATGTCTCCTCAAGTTGCTGAATGTTCTCTAAACGCTGCATGTCTCCTCAAGTTGCTGAATGTTCTCTAAACGCTGCATGTCTCCTCAAGCTGCTGAATGTTCTCTAAACGCTGCATGTCTCCTCAAGTTGCTGCATGTCTCCTCAAGCTGCTGAAGGTTCTCTAAACGCTGCATGTCTCCTCAAGTTGCTGAATGTTCTCTAAACGCTGCATGTCTCCTCAAGTTGCTGAATGTTCTCTAAACGCTGCATGTCTCCTCAAGTTGCTGAATGTTCTCTAAACGCTGCATGTCTCCTCAAGTTGCTGAATGTTCTCTAAACGCTGCATGTCTCCTCAAGTTGCTGAATGTTCTCTAAACGCTGCATGTCTCCTCAAGTTGCTGAATGTTCTCTAAACGCTGCATGTTTCCTCAAGCTGCTGAATGTTCTCTAAACGCTGCATGTCTCCTCAAGTTGCTGAATGTTCTCTAAACGCTGCATGTTTCCTCAAGCTGCTGAATGTTCTCTAAACGCTTCATGTCTCCTCAAGCTGCTGAATGTTCTCTAAACGCTGCATGTCTCCTCAAGCTGCTGAATGTTCTCTAAACGCTGCATGTCTCCTCAAGTTGCTGAATGTTCTCTAAACGCTGCATGTTTCCTCAAGCTGCTGAATGTTCTCTAAACGCTTCATGTCTCCTCAAGCTGCTGAATGTTCTCTAAACGCTGCATGTCTCCTCAAGCTACTGAATGTTCTCTAAACGCTGCATGTCTCCTCAAGTTGCTGCATGTCTCCTCAAGCTGCTGAATGTTCTCTAAATGCTGCATGTCTCCTCAAGCTGCTGAATGTTCTCTAAACACTGCATGTCTCCTCAAGTTGCTGAATGTTCTCTAAATGCTGCATGTCTCCTCAAGTTGCTGAATGTTCTCTAAACGCTGCATGTCTCCTGAAGTTGCTGAATGTTCTCTAAACGCTGCATGTCTCCTCAAGTTTCTGAATGTTCTCTAAATGCTGCATGTCTCCTCAAGCTGCTGAATGTTCTCTAAACGCTGCATGTCTCCTCAAGTTGCTGAATGTTCTCTAAACGCTGCATGTCTCCTCAAGTTGCTGAATGTTCTCTAAACGCTGCATGTCTCCTCAAGCTGCTGAATGTTCTCTAAACGCTGCATGTCTCCTCAAGCTGCTGAATGTTCTCTAAATGCTGCATGTCTCCTCAAGCTGCTGAATGTTCTCTAAACGCTGCATGTCTCCTCAAGCTGCTGAATGTTCTCTAAACGCTGCATGTCTCCTCAAGCTGCTGAATGTTCTCTAAATGCTGCATGTTTCCTCAAGTTGCTGAATGTTCTCTAAACGCTGCATGTCTCCTCAAGCTGCTGAATGTTCTCTAAACGCTGCATGTCTCCTCAAGCTGCTGAATGTTCTCTAAACGCTTCATGTCTCCTCAAGCTGCTGAATGTTCTCTAAATGCTGCATGTGTTGTTGCTGAAGATGTTTCTTCATGTGGAACATCTGGGTTTTTATATCTGCATCCTTTCTGAAGCTGCTTCTCCTGATGGAAGAGGTTTGTCTGATCTTGTTGGTGAGATATATCAACAACAACATGACGCCCGTATACAAGATGTCACCTGATGTCAACAAGATGTCTCCTGACGTAAACAACAAAGTGACGTAAACAACAATGTGACGTAAAAACAATGTGACGTAAACAACAATGTGACGTAAACAACAATCTGACGTAAACAACAATGTGACGTAAACAACAATGTGACGTAAACAACAATGTGACGTAAACAACAACGTGACGTAAACAACAACGTGACGTAAACAACAATGTGACGTAAACAACAATGTGACGTAAACAACAACGTGACGTAAACAACAACGTGACGTCGGAGCTGCGTAAAAACAAAGCTGTCTCTGCCGTCTGACGCTCTGTTTGATACTCAGATTTCTGGAGTCATTATACAGTTTTTGAGGAACAGAAATATTGCTTTCTGGAATCTCTTTAACATTTTACGGGGATAATCTGCGTTTTGGTTTGAGGGCGCAGCGCTCCTGTTATACACTTTACTTTTTCATTTCCTGCTTCTTCACACATACTCTCTCCAGGACAGGTTAGCTCTGAGTGTTAGCGATGCTAATGTAAACACAGACCATATTACTTCCAAAACACGTCTCATTGTTTCTGACAGCAACGTTTCTGATTGGCCCGTGGGTGTAAAGCCCGCCCACATTTTAGTCATGTCATCATGACGCAGCAAATCTGGATCAGCTCCGTTGCTCCCCCGTTTTTAGAGATTTGGGTACGGAGGAAAAGAGAGAGGGGTTTATTTTCTGACACTTTGAGTCTCATAGTTATTTTTAAAAGACATCAGAAATTACATTTTGCATGATAGGAGACCTTTAAGCAAAGATCTGAAGCTGGAAGGAGCGACACTAGAGAACAGAAAAACGTCTTGTGTCTGGTCAAAGGTAAATGAAATTGAGCGTTGACTTTTAATTGAACCTGATGTGAGATTAGATTTAGTTTCTACAGGATGTGATTATAGCAGCGTGACGGGACACGAGTGGATATTGGATCCAGATATAATTTCATCTTCATTAAAGGAACAAAGCGTCTACTGTACGAGGCGTTCAAAGACCTCAGATCTACAGAGGGTTTTATTTTAGGGTCTGTGTGAGTTAATGAACTGGATGGGATGCGTTGTGGTGCCTTCAGGGTCCCGGCAGCTGTAGTAATCTGGGACTCTGTATCAGTGAAGTGCCTCCAGCTGCTGAGGAGAGCCTCAGTCTGAAACACCGTCTCAGAAACATGACGTTTAATTATAAATCCTAGCAGAAGCAGTCGTGAGCGTCGGGCTCTTCAAAGACTTTAATCCGTCTGACAGGAGACTGAGAACCTGCTCTAACTCTTTATTTCAACACCTTTAACAGGTCTGTTAAAGACACAGCGTTTCTGTTGGTGAGGAGGTGACTGAAGCTCTGTTTAGACCAGGACTGTCCAAACTCTTTTCCCTGAGGGCCACATACAGGGCCGCTCACTAGAGGTGAGGTGTATCGCCTCATGAGTCAAGTCAGAGGTTTTCAAAATCAATCAAATGTAGGTAAATGATGAAAAAAGAGCCTCCATCCCAGCTCTCTATAGGGTTGCATTTATCTCGTTAGCAGCTCATTCCTTAAAACAGAAGCCTCAGATTGTTGATAATAAGTCGAAGTCAACTTTAATGTCAATCTTCCAGTTTGTGTGTTCAGACAGAGAGATCGAAATACTGTTTCCAACAATCCCGAATATAAAAATAAGGGGAAATATGAAGGGTATATTTCAAGCTTGTTATACAAATAGGTTATTGGGCTTTCTTCTTATCAATTTAGATATGTTAGAAAATATTTGAAACTTTAATTGACTGAATTTATTTGAAAAGTGGTATTATTAACACATGAATACTACTTTGTAATTTATGTTTACATTTATATTTAAGAAGTACAATATAAGACAAGCACAAGTTTAATGTGTGGGCCATACTCCATTCAACTTTTTTAATTTCTGAGGGCCGATTCAAAATGTCCCGCTGGCCGCATTTGGCCCCGGGCCGTAGTTTGGACACCCCTGGTTTAGACTTTTGTCCCGTCTCTTTCACTTCATCTTGGTTCTGCTTTCTAACCCCGTGATGATCATCATATGCAGAAAATCTCAAATGTAGTTTTCTGCTCATGAACCCAGGGCCGTCCCTGGCCAACATGAGGCCCCACGCAAAGTTATATGATGAGGCCCTCTGTTTCGCGAGCGTCGATGGGGGGGGGGGTGGGGTTGGGTGTTGCTAGTGGAGCCTCGCAGCGGCGAAACCGTGCCGCGCCACACTGATTGCGCCGCATAAAGGTGCGCCGCATTTTCGGCTCAGTTGAGGCACCCTCCGCAAGGTGAGGCCCCACGCAGTCTGCATGATCGGCCTGTAGGGAGGGACGGCCCTGCATGAACCTCTGCAATCCCCGGCTCCTCCAATAATGCAACATACAATATAAAAAGACGTAAAACAGTGCAATAAAGTCCTGTGTATTGCATTAAAATATACATATATATAAATAAGGTGAGGCACAGATCCTGCAGGAGGGGAAGGAGTCATGAACACATTTTGATGATTCAGGCAGACTTATAGTTCGTCAGGATCTCATTATTCTCGTTCCAGATGAACTGCGTCTCGCCTGCAGCTTTCAGAGAATAAAAGAGAAGTCTCAGGAATATTTCAAACGGAAACAAAGGGCTAAGCTATGAGAAACAGATCTTCTCCATCTCTGTAAAACATCAGACCTGTGGCTGCCGTTAGCAGAAAGCTTAACTGTTAGCAACAGCTTTCTCTCATTGAAATGCAACCATTTTGCAGCTAGAGCCTCAAATCACTCGATGTTATCTCAACGTCACGCACTCAAATATCAAATATCAAGTTTGACGCAACAAGATGACCTTTTTAAATGTGTAACTTGATCCTCTTTCTCTCAGATTAGAAAACGCTAAGGTCAAGCAGCTTTCAGAGAATAAAGGGGAAGTCTGAGGAATATTTACAACAGAAACAGAGCTTCTCCATCTCCCTAAAACATCGGACATGTGGCTGCCGTTAGCAGAAAGCTAAACTATTAACAACAGTTTTCTTTATATTTATCGTGTGTTTCTTCAGCGTTTCTTCCTCTAATTGGTTTCTGCCCATTGACTTCCCTTTATTCAGGGCTGCTGGTTGTGATGAAGAGGAGGATGATTGTGATGAAGAGGAGGATGATTGTGATGAAGATGATTGTGATGAAGAGGAGGATGATTGTGACGGTTTAAACGTTAATCTCTGGTCTAACCAGAGGTGGGAAGTAGAGTACAAATACTTTGTTACTGTACTTAAGTATATGTTTCTGGTATCAGTACTTTACTCCACTACTTATTTTTCTGACAACTTTTTACTTTCTACTTCTTACATTTTGAACCCAAATACCTGTACTTTCTACTTCTTCCATGTTGAACCCAAATACCTGTACTTTCTACTTCTTACATTTTGAACCCAAATACCTGTACTTTCTACTTCTTCCATGTTGAACACAAATACCTGTACTTTCTACTTCTTACATGTTGAACACAAATACCTGTACTTTCTACTTCTTACATGTTGAACCCAAATACCTGTACTTTCTACTTCTTCTATGTTGAACCCAAATACCTGTACTTCTACTTCTTACATGTTGAACACAAATACCTGTACTTTCTACTTCTTCCATGTTGAACACAAATACCTGTACTTTCTATTCTTACATGTTGAACCCAAATACCTGTACTTTCTACTTCTTACATGTTGAACACAAATACCTGTACTTTCTACTTCTTACATGTTGAACACAAATACCTGTACTTTCTACTTCTTCCATGTTGAACCCAAATACCTGTACTTTCTACTTCTTCCATGTTGAACCAAATACCTGTACTTTCTACTTCTTACATTTTGAACACAAATACCTGTACTTTCTACTTCTCACATGTTGAACACAAATACCTGTACTTTCTACTTCTTACATGTTGAACCCAAATACCTGTACTTTCTACTTCTTCCATGTTGAACCCAAATACCTGTACTTTCTACTTCTTACATGTTGAACCCAAATACCTGTACTTTCTACTTCTCACATTTTGAACACAAATACCTGTACTTTCTACTTCTCACATTTTGAACACAAATACCTGTACTTTCTACTTCTCACATTTTGAACGCAAATACCTGTACTTTCTACTTCTTACATGTTGAACCCAAATACCTGTACTTTCTACTTCTTACATGTTGAACACAAATACCTGTACTTTCTACTTCTTACATGTTGAACCCAAATACCTGAACTTTCTACTACTTACATGTTGAACCCAAATACCTGTACTTTCTACTTCTTCCATGTTGAACCCAAATACCTGTACTTTCTACTTCTTACATGTTGAACCCAAATACCTGTACTTTCTACTTCTTCCATGTTGAACCCAAATACCTGTACTTTCTATTCTTACATGTTGAACACAAATACCTGTACTTTCTACTTCTTCCATGTTGAACACAAATACCTGTACTTTCTACTTCTTACATGTTGAACACAAATACCTGTACTTTCTACTTCTTACATGTTGAACCCAAATACCTGTACTTTCTACTTCTTACATGTTGAACTCAAATACCTGTACTTTCTACTTCTTCCATGTTGAACCCAAATACCTGTACTTTCTACTTCTTACATTTTGAACTCAAATACCTGTACTTTCTATTCTTACATGTTGAACCCAAATACCTGTACTTTCTACTTCTTACATGTTGAACCCAAATACCTGAACTTTCTACTACTTACATGTGAACCCAAATACCTGTACTTTCTACTTCTTACATGTTGAACCCAAATACCTGTACTTTCTACTTCTTACATGTTGAACACTAATACCTGTACTTTCTACTTCTACATGTTGAACCCAAATACCTGTACTTTCTACTTCTTACATGTTGAACCCAAATACCTGTACTTTCTACTTCTTACATGTTGAACCCAAATACCTGTACTTTCTACTTCTTACATGTTGAACCCAAATACCTGTACTTTCTACTTCTTACATGTTGAACCCAAATACCTGTACTTTCTACTTCTTCCATGTTGAACCCAAATACCTGTACTTTCTACTTCTTACATGTTGAACTCAAATACCTGTACTTTCTACTTCTTACATGTTGAACCCAAATACCTGTACTTTCTACTTCTTACATGTTGAACAAAATACCTGTACTTTCTACTTCTTACATGTTGAACACAAATACCTGTACTTTCTACTTCTTCCATGTTGAACCCAAATACCTGTACTTTCTACTTCTTACATGTTGAACACAAATACCTGTACTTTCTACTTCTTCCATGTTGAACCCAAATACCTGTACTTTCTACTTCTTACATGTTGAACACAAATACCTGTACTTTCTACTTCTTACATGTTGAACACAAATACCTGTACTTTCTACTTCTTCCATGTTGAACCCAAATACCTGTACTTTCTACTTCTTACATGTTGAACACAAATACCTGTACTTTCTACTTCTTCCATGTTGAACCCAAATACCTGTACTTTCTACTTCTTCCATGTTGAACCCAAATACCTGTACTTTCTAATTCTTACATTTTGAACACAAATACCTGTACTTTCTACTTCTCACATGTTGAACACAAATACCTGTACTTTCTACTTCTTACATGTTGAACACAAATACCTGTACTTTCTACTTCTTCCATGTTGAACCCAAATACCTGTACTTTCTACTTCTTACATGTTGAACCCAAATACCTGTACTTTCTACTTCTTACATGTTGAACACAAATACCTGTACTTTCTACTTCTCACATTTTGAACACAAATACCTGTACTTTCTACTTCTCACATTTTGAACGCAAATACCTGTACTTTCTACTTCTTACATGTTGAACCCAAATACCTGTACTTTCTACTTCTTACATGTTGAACACAAATACCTGTACTTTCTACTTCTTACATGTTGAACCCAAATACCTGAACTTTCTACTACTTACATGTTGAACACAAATACCTGTACTTTCTACTTCTTCCATGTTGAACCCAAATACCTGTACTTTCTACTTCTTACATGTTGAACACAAATACCTGTACTTTCTACTTCTTCCATGTTGAACCCAAATACCTGTACTTTCTACTTCTTACATGTTGAACACAAATACCTGTACTTTCTACTTCTTCCATGTGAACACAAATACCTGTACTTTCTACTTCTCACATGTTGAACCCAAATACCTGTACTTTCTACTTCTTACATTTTGAACTCAAATACCTGTACTTTCTACTTCTTACATGTTGAACCCAAATACCTGTACTTTCTACTTCTTACATGTTGAACCCAAATACCTGTACTTTCTACTTCTTCCATGTTGAACCCAAATACCTGTACTTTCTACTTCTTACATTTTGAACACAAATACCTGTACTTTCTACTTCTTACATGTTGAACACAAATACCTGTACTTTCTACTTCTTCCATGTTGAACCAAATACCTGTACTTTCTACTTCTTACATGTTGAACCCAAATACCTGTACTTTCTACTTCTAACATGTTGAACACAAATACCTGTACTTTCTACTTCTCACATTTTGAACACAAATACCTGTACTTTCTACTTCTCACATTTTGAACGCAAATACCTGTACTTTCTACTTCTTACATGTTGAACCCAAATACCTGTACTTCTACTTCTTACATGTTGAACACAAATACCTGTACTTTCTACTTCTTACATGTTGAACCCAAATACCTGAACTTTCTACTACTTACATGTTGAACACAAATACCTGTACTTTCTACTTCTTCCATGTTGAACCCAAATACCTGTACTTTCTACTTCTTACATGTTGAACCCAAATACCTGTACTTTCTACTTCCATGTTGAACCCAAATACCTGTACTTTCTACTTCTTACATGTTGAACACAAATACCTGTACTTTCTACTTCTTCCATGTGAACACAAATACCTGTACTTTCTACTTCTTACATGTTGAACACAAATACCTGTAATTTCTACTTCTTACATGTTGAACCCAAATACCTGTACTTTCTACTTCTTACATGTTGAACTCAAATACCTGTACTTTCTACTTCTTACATTTTGAACTCAAATACCTGTACTTTCTACTTCTCACATGTTGAACCCAAATACCTGTACTTTCTACTTCTTACATTTGAACTCAAATACCTGTACTTTCTACTTCTTACATGTTGAACCCAAATACCTGTACTTTCTACTTCTTACATGTTGAACCCAAATACCTGTACTTTCTACTTCTTACATTTTGAACTCAAATACCTGTACTTTCTACTTCTTACATGTTGAACCCAAATACCTGTACTTTCTACTTCTTACATGTTGAACCCAAATACCTGAACTTTCTACTACTTACATGTTGAACCCAAATACCTGTACTTTCTACTTCTTACATGTTGAACCCAAATACCTGTACTTTCTACTTCTTACATGTTGAACACTAATACCTGTACTTTCTACTTCTTACATGTTGAACCCAAATACCTGTACTTTCTACTTTTACATGTTGAACCCAAATACCTGTACTTTCTACTTCTTACATGTTGAACTCAAATACCTGTACTTTCTACTTCTTCCATGTTGAACACAAATAGCTGTACTTTCTACTTCTTCCATGTTGAACCCAAATACCTGTACTTTCTACTTCTTACATCTTGAACACAAATACCTGTACTTTCTACTTCTTCCATGTTGAACCCAAATACCTGTACTTTCTACTTTACATGTTGAACACAAATACCTGTACTTTCTACTTCTTACATGTTGAACACAAATACCTGTACTTTCTACTTCTCACATTTGAACCCAAATACCTGTACTTTCTACTTCTTACATGTTGAACCCAAATACCTGTACTTTCTACTTCTTACATGTTGAACCCAAATACCTGTACTTTCTACTTCTTACATGTTGAACCCAAATACCTGTACTTTCTACTTCTTACATGTTGAACTCAAATACCTGTACTTTCTACTTCTTACATGTTGAACACAAATACCTGTACTTTCTACTTCTTACATGTTGAACACAAATAGCTGTACTTTCTACTTCTTCCATGTTGAACCCAAATACCTGTACTTTCTACTTCTTACATCTTGAACACAAATACCTGTACTTTCTACTTCTTCCATGTTGAACCCAAATACCTGTACTTTCTACTTCTACATGTTGAACACAAATACCTGTACTTTCTACTTCTTACATGTTGAACACAAATACCTGTACTTTCTACTTCTCACATTTTGAACCCAAATACCTGTACTTTCTACTTCTTACATGTTGAACCCAAATACCTGTACTTTCTACTTCTTACATGTTGAACCCAAATACCTGTACTTTCTACTTCTTACATGTTGAACACTAATACCTGTACTTTCTACTTCTTACATGTTGAACTCAAATACCTGTACTTTCTACTTCTTACATGTGAACTCAAATACCTGTACTTTCTACTTCTTACATGTTGAACCCAAATACCTGTACTTTCTACTTCTTACATGTTGAACACAAATACCTGTACTTTCTACTTCTACATGTTGAACTCAAATACCTGTACTTTCTACTTCTTACATGTTGAACTCAAATACCTGTACTTTCTACTTCTTACATGTTGAACCCAAATACCTGTACTTTCTACTTCTTACATGTTGAACACAAATACCTGTACTTTCTACTTCTTACATGTTGAACACTAATACCTGTACTTTCTACTTCTTACATGTTGAACACAATACCTGTACTTTCTACTTCTTACATGTTGAACCCAAATACCTGTACTTTCTACTTCTTACATGTTGAACCCAAATACCTGTACTTTCTACTTCTTACATGTTGAACTCAAATACCTGTACTTTCTACTTCTTACATTTTGAACCCAAATACCTGTACTTTCTATTTCTTACATGTTGAACCCAAATACCTGTACTTTCTACTTCTCACATGTTGAACCCAAATACCTGTACTTTCTACTTCTTACATGTTGAACTCAAATACCTGTACTTTCTACTTCTTACATGTTGAACTCAAATACCTGTACTTTCTACTTCTTACATGTTGAACACAAATACCTGTACTTTCTACTTCTTACATGTTGAACACAAATACCTGTACTTTCTACTTCTTACATGTTGAACACAAATACCTGTACTTTCTACTTCTTACATGTTGAACCCAAATACCTGTACTTTCTACTTCTTACATGTTGAACACAAATACCTGTACTTTCTACTTCTTCCATGTTGAACTCAAATACCTGTACTTTCTACTTCTTACATGTTGAACCCAAATACCTGTACTTTCTATCTTCCATGTTCCAAACAGGCTGGTTCCTTTAGTTTGAATGTGTGTTTGGTGGCGTGGTCATTATTATTTAGAGTCATTGCGTGCCTATTGATTTGAACACGATCCGTGTATCCATCATTTCCTGGTCTTCTCTAAAGAAGAGGGACCAATGGAAACGTTGTCATGTTGCCGTTGTTCAGCATGGAAACATTCATTAGCTAACAATGACATTATTGTTCTATTAATATAAAGGGAGGTCAGGTACTCTTTAAAACAGCTGCTGGTTATGGGTACTTTTTACTGAAGTACATTTCAAAGCCTCTTTACTTTTACAATAAAGAAGTTTAGTCAGTACTTCTACTTTTACGAGACTATTTTTAAACACGAGTATCTGTACTTCTACTTGAGCAAAGGATGCGTGTACTTTTGCCACCTCTGGTCTAACTTTCCTTCACACCCAGCATGATTCCTGATTCCTCTCTAAGCACAGCGACGGTGATTCATTTGGTTCAACAGAGTCAGTAATTGTCCCCTCATAATGTTGTCCAATCACTGATGTCTCCTCCGACTGCACTCGTTAATCAGTGTTAATTATAATTGCCTTCTCTAGTGGTGGCTGTAATTGAATGTGAAAGAGAAGGTATCAGAGGTCAGTCAGAGCAGGAAGTTCAGAGCAATCAGAGGGGAACAAGTTAAACGTGACACAATCGGTCCAGAATCAGTCGGAGGACGAGAAAACGCATTCAGAGATCATCCAGATTTA